>JASDQU010100305.1:206143-260179 GCA_032191745.1 Picea mariana | reverse complement strand
TCTGTAAACTTCTACTGCGCGCGTTTTCTTCAATGCGCATGTTTTCTTCAATGTTGTTCCTCCTGTGCTTTTACGTCCAAATCCCCAAATTCTGCATATCCTGCCATTTCTGTTGTTGCCATCAAAGACAACAATCATCAACACGCAATCGTTGCTTGTTCAATATTTGCCAACAGAAGCAACATCTTCGCTACGACAACAAGCAATATAAGGGTCCCAAACCTGCTCAGACAGCTTCAGCTCCTAATGGTGACAAAGAAGCAAAATATAAAAATTAGAATAGTAACAGACATTGCAACTTTTGTGATAAAGATGGTCATGATGATTCCAAATGTTTCAAGAAGATGACAACTTTAGAAGCAACGATGAAGAAGCAAAACATCAGTATTGATTCTACTTCTTCTTCTTCTTCTCATGGACATGCACTTTATGATTTTGGTTTCTCCTTCAATACACCTTCTACTTCTACTTCTAATAAGTGGCTTATTGATTCTAGAGCATCTTATCATATGGCTAAGATTAGAGACATATTTTCTACTCTAAATGAATGTAACACCAAGAAAATATTTGTTGGTGATGATAGATCTCTTAGTGTTGAAGGATCTGGAACAGTACAAGTAGAAAATGGCCATTTCAATGATGCATTATGTGTTCCAAGTCTTTCTTGTAACCTTCTATCAATATATCAAATCACTCATTCAAGTGAAGGTAAAACCATAGAGTTTTCACCTCACCAAGTAGTAATCAAGGATCTAAAAGATCCTAAGCATGTTCTTGCAACTGGAATTGTTGATGATATTACCAGGTTGTACAAGTTTGACAACTTTGGGTCATCAACTTTTTCATCAGTTTTTCTTGCTCATAGCGATGACTTGAGCAAACTTTGGCATGAGTGGTTTGGTCATCTAAACTATCGCTCATTGCAGCAACTATGTAATCAACAGATGGTGACTGGTCTTCCTCTTGTTTCATGCAGAGATGGTGTTTGTGCCGGTTGTGTTCTCGGCAAACATCATCGGGACAGTTTTGACAAACGTGCCTCTTGGCACACCTCGAGTCCTTTGTAGCTTGTTCACAATGATTTGTGTGGTCCATTTTCTTCTCCTTTTTCTGGGTGCAAGTATTTCTTAACTTTCATTGATGACTTTTCCAGACGTACTTGGGCTTACTTCTTAAAACTCAAGAGTGAAGTTTTTGACAAGTTTTTAGCCTACAAGGCACTTGTAGAAAAGCAATCTGGACATCAAATTCAAAGGTTAAGAACAGATAATGGAGGCGAATATGTGAACAATAATTTTACAAGCTACTGCACTACACAGGGAATCCAAATGCAACACACTGTTCCATATACACCACAACAAAATGGTGTTGCTGAAAGAAAGAACCACACATTAAAAGAAATGACTAATTGTATGATCCAATCTAAGGGATTAAGTCTAAAGTATTGAGCGGAAGCCATCAACTGTGCAAATTACATAGTAAATCGCACTCCCACAAAGGCTCTTAAAAATATAATGTTGGAAGAAGCTTGGACTAAAATTAAACCAGATGTAAGTCACTTATGTGTATTTGGCAGTATAGCATGGGCTCACATTCCTAATGAGAAAAGGAAAGCATTGTAGCCTAAAAGTGAGAAGTGTATATTTGATGGTTATTCTGAATATGTCAAAGGTTACAGACTTCTTCAATCACATTGTAATGAAATTATTATTAGAAGAGATGTTAAATTTGATGAAAATATCTTGGCCTGCGAGCCTAATTCGACGATTGTGCCTTCTTCGGCCTGCGAGCCATCTTCGGCGTTTGTGCCTTCTTATGATCTGGTTTCTTCTTCAGATGATGACAGCGAGGATGAAAATCCACCTCCGCCTGCTCATCCTCCTCTAGATGAGTCCTTTGAACCTGAACCAACACCATCTCCACCGCTTCCTAGTTGGGTCCGTTCAACACGAGAGGCAGTTAGTGATCTTGTCGGTGATCCTTCAGATCAGCGTCGAACACGTTCACAATTCTAGCGAGCCTCTTCTCTTTTGGCTCAAGTTTCAGAAACTCATGATCCAGAGACATTTGCAGAAGCTTCAGGTCATCCAGATTGGGATACAACAATGAATGAAGAGTATCGTTCTTTAAAGGAAAATGATACTTGGGATCTTGTACCTCTTCCAAAAGGAAGAAAACTTGTCAGATGCAAATGGGTCTACAGAACTAAGTATGCATCAGATGGAAGTGTTGAAAGACACAAGGCTCGGTTAGTTGCCAAAGGATTTTCCCAAGTTGAAGGAATTGACTATAATGAAACCTTTGCCCCTGTAGCAAAAATGAATTCCATCTACCTTGTTCTTGCTCTTGCTGCCTCACATAAATGGGAGGTCCATCAGATGGATGTTAAATCTTCCTTCTTGCACGAAGATTTGCAAGAAGAAATCTACATGGAACAACCTCCTGACTATGTCCAAAATGACTCTAGCCTTGTTTGTTACCTCAAGAAATCTCTTTATGGTCTCAAGCAAGCTCCCCGAGCTTGGTATGCCAAAATGGATAGCTTTCTTATTGCCACTGGATTCTCTAGATGCCATTCTGATCCTAATGTCTATACCAAGAAAGTAGGAAGCCATCTCATAATCCTTGTCCTTTATGTTGATGACCTTATCCTTACTGGTAGTGACTCAAAACTTTTAAAGCATGTGAAAACCAACCTTAAGAAGAAATTTGAAATGACAGACTTAGGTTTTTTGCACTATTTCCTTGACCTCCAAGTTTTGCAAACCAATGAAGGAATTTTTCTTTCGCAGTCTAAGTATGTTTGTGACCTTCTTCGTCGCTTTCACATGAACGATTGTAAACCAACCCCTTCTCCCTTCCAGTCTGGAGTCAAGCTTACTACCACATGTACTTCTCTTGAAGTTGATGCCACCTATACCATCAGTTAGTTGGTAGCCTCTTATACTTGACTCATACTCTTCCTGATCTTTCCTTTTTTGTTGGTCTTGTTGCCCGGTATATGCAAACACCCCATGAAAGCCATTGGAAAGCAACTAAAAGGATACTTGGCTATGTTCATGGTACAGTTCAGTTTGGGATACATTATAGTTCAGGGGGGAATCCTTTATTGGTTGGTTTCACTGATTCAGATTGGGCCAGCGACCCTGATGATTGGAAGTCTACTGCAGGTTATGTTTTCAGCCTTGGTTCAGGACCTATCACTTGGGCCTGTAAGAAACAATAGGCTATTTCACTTTCTTCAACAAAAGCAGAGTACCGAGCAGCGGTAAATGCAAGTCACGAAGCCCTGTGGCTTCGACGGATCCTTTCAAAGTTTGGATTCCAGCACCAGCATCCAACCAGCCTTTGGTGTGACAATCAAAGTGCCATCAAGCTTGCCAAAGACCCAGTTCAACATCAGTGTAGCAAACACATCGAGCTACACATGCACTTTATCAGAAAACTCATTCATGATCAAGTTATTGAAGTGCTCTTTTGCCCTACAGAAGATCAAGTTGCAAACATTTTCACAAAGTCTCTTACAGAAGCGAAGTTTTCCAAACTTCGATCTATGTTAGGAGTTCAGGAAGTTGTCATTAAGGGGGGATAGGCTCTAATGCCTCCTTCCTTCTCCTATTGTGTCACTATTGTAAATCCTTCAATCCTATCCCAAGTTGTTCTTAAGGGGGGATGTTAGGATATTTAGACACTTAGGAGTTAGTAAGATCTACTTGGTCTATTGTGTCATTACGTAAAAGTGTGTTTTCTAGTGTGTTTCTTTAGTATGCATTAGTATGCATTTGTAGTTAGGAAATCCGACGGTCACGATATGTTCCTGACATAGAGTGATCTGACAGTTCATACTCTCCTTGATCTTAACGACCATTGATCTGTGGTTTAACACCCGATTGGTCCATGATCTCTATTTAAAGAGCATGGAGGGTCATTTGTCGATGATCGATTGTGAGAAACTCTCTTGTAAAATCTCTCTGTAATCTTTTTCTTTGCATTAATAAACTGCTCCAAGTGGTCACGTTGGTTGGGGTCGTGGATGTTTCCCCATAGGGGTTTTACCATGTGAAAACATCGGTGTGGTTATATTTGATCTGGTTATGTGAGTGGTTATTGAAGGTGTTCGTCTTCTGTTGGAATACCTATGTTGTCGAACAAAGACAGACAACAAACATGCCACAATACAAACTTTCCTAGATCTATGAAATTGAAGTATTGTTTACGCTATGGGATAGAGGTAAATACCTAGTTTTTCTACGGTTGTCCTTGTGTAGTCCCTACTAACGCAACTCTATAGATCTAGCTCTTGCTCCTATGCTTGCTTCATGCACACACATGAAAAGCAATACCTAACTCGAATCCTTCAAGCATTGAAGAAACTTAAATAACTTTAGATCTACCTTATCTTACTCAAGTAAAGAATAAGTATGCCAACATGCAATCAAATAGACAAAGCATAGAAGGAGAAATTAGCATTGATCTATATTAAAACAAAATAAGAACCTTGCATTGATGGTGTGATCACCTTGAGTCGAAATTTGTGGTCCTCTTTGGTCCTTGCCTTCCTTATTCCTTCACCCTCACTCTCTTGGAATTCTAGCAGCGTAAATTTACTCTCAATTCTTCCTCCTTCTCTAATCCAACCAAATGTTTCCTCCACGTGATGAGATAATGCGCCATCTTTGATATTCTAGAGATTACTTAGGACATGCATTGATTGAGACACTAATTATTTTCCACCTAGTCTTGGTTAAATGGTCATTCAATCCATAATTGAATAGTTATTCTCAAGTGGAGTGAATCACTTTTATCCACATTTGAGGTGCACTCTTGGAGATGATCCCAAGGAAGGCATGCACTCTTGTTGATAATTCCAATGTATGCATGAAAGACTAGACTTCACTTAGTGTAATTGAAGCATGACTCAAGAAGAGGTGTGTCTTTGTTTAGGAGAAGAATATTATCACTCAAGTGCATTCTCTAGTCATGAAATGGGAATTATCTCTTAAAATCAAGGAAAAAAACACTCTTCCTCCTAAAAAATAGGAATTTGCCTAATGGTGGTTTATGAGCCCATGGTTTTGGAAACCCATGGTATTACATGGTAGGTATTTGCCCATGGTTTTGGAAACCATTGTTAGGTACATGCTTATGTATACTTGGGTACCCCTTTTGAGAAGGTCCTCTATGCACCACTAGTGTGAAAAATATAATTATAACAACACCCACTCACCCCCACAGCGCCTATTGTGGCCCCGTCTCCTTCACTCCACTCCCTCCCCCGCCCTTTCTATTCCCTCCCCTCCCCTCCCCTCCCCTCCCTGTGCCCCTCCCAACCCCACTCACGGAACGGCTGAGCGAATGGTTGGCCGACGCCGGGGGGAATGGGGAGTGCGATTCCAAGAATCAACCCCCCCAAAAAAAAATAATGCCTTGTTTTTAACTCTTTTGAGCTTTTGTAATTGCTTTTTTAATTTGTTTTTTTTGCTTTTTTTTTTTAACTTGTTTTTTTATTTTGTTTTTACATTTGTTTTTTTAATTTGTTTTTTCTTTTTTTTTTAATTATATTTTATTTGGTTTAAAAATTGTTTGTTTTTAATTATTTTTTAATTCTTTTAAAAAATGTTTTTTGTTTTGTTTTTAACCATTTTTTTCTTCTTTTTTTAATGTTTTAATTTAATCCTTTTAAAATTTTGTTTATTTTAGCCTATTTATTTTATTTTATTTCTTTTTAAATTTGATTTTTGGGTATGTTTTTTTTCTTTTTTTTTTAGTTTTTTTTTTAAACTTGACTGGAGTGGTTTTTTTTTTTTAATGTAAAATAAAAAAATTAAATTAAATTAATTCGTAAGTAAATTTTGAAGTGACAATTTAGGGGTCGATTTTGAGTTTTTTTATCTGCGATGATACCAATGGTCAAGGCCACAATGTCATTTAAATCATAATTTCAACTCCAAAAAAAAACACCAATGTTATTGGTAGCATCATTTTTCGATTTGAGGGTCAATTTTAAGGGTTTTTTCTGGTTGTCAAGGTTGTGATTTCAATCAAGTCATAATTTTCACCATGCCCAAAAAGAGGGTGCTATTGACAACACAACTTTTTCATTTGGGGGTAAAAATAGCCACTAAATGTGACCTCTAAAAAAATGAGAACTCTTTGGCCTCGATGTGTCAATTGAATTGGATTATTCTTGGAGCTTAGGCCAAGAATCTAACAATCAAGTTGAGGCCTAGCCCTTCTTCAAGGGCTTCCTCTAGCTAAAGTCCACAATTGGCACTCTCTTCTCATCCTTGGAGACTCAAAAAATATTATCATCTACTTGGGAAGGGGCTTGCTCCCTCATGACACAAACCTTAGATCCATTTTCTACAGAATTTTCAAGGAGCTCAAGGCCTTCCAAAAGATGAACTTCCTCCATATATTTTGAATCATGAACAACCAGACAGACAAACAAGTTAATCTCGCCACTACTAGAAGTCCAGGGTCTCTATGCATCAAAGGGTGTCTCACTTACCAACCCATCCCATGATCAGTCTAATTTTTTTGGTCGGATAAGGAGGGATGCCCATGACATCTTCAGGTCTGTCAGTTTTAGCTTTGTCCCCTCGGCCTCAGCATCCTCTACCCGATTTGAATTCACCAACAATAGAGGCCTCTCTCATTGGCTCGGGTATAAAGAATTAATCCAAATCCCCCTAGTGACATGTTATGTTTTTGTCTAATTATATTAGGAGATTTTACCACACGTTATACAATTAGGAGTTTTGGAATAAGACATCTATTGAACCTGTTAAATCTCTTGCCTTCAGGAAGACTCTATATTTACTCTAATCCCCCTAGGGGCTTGCTCGTAATTATTTAATGTATATGTACCTCTACTACATGTTTAGTACAGCCTTTTCCATTAATCAAAATCTCTCAACTTTAGTGGAAAAAAAGTAGAACTCTTGAGAGTTCTCATTAAGTTGGTAACTTTGTTCACTGTGTTATACCAGATTTATCATCTGACCATAGGGAAGAGAGAACATTATGTAGACCTACTATAGATGGGTCTGATAGTTGGAAAAGAATTCACCCTTTTGATATTGATTTAAAAGAAGCTTTGTACAATTAGAAAGACCAAAAACATGAACTATCCTCTCCACGGTGTGCTTTAATAAAGGTTGTTTGATGGATTGGGACAAAAATCAAAGATCCTCCCATTTATGATGGTACCAATGATGTTGAAGATCTATTGGATGTCGTGGAGTGCTTAGTCACAGAAGATCAAAGGGTTCCAACCATATAAGTTGTGTTCATGTATAGTCTAGCCCACTAGTAGGCCATGCATAAGGTAAGTCTCCCCACCTAGGCTATAGTTCAATCTGCCATGATACACAAGTTTGTCATCCCTCAAGATTTTGATTTGTAAGATTTATCCTTGAAAAGTGGGCAAACGATGGGATTCATGATATAATATCAAGGGAAGATAGACCATGTCATTCACATAGAATATTGTATACATAAATGGATTAGGGAAGGATTCCATCAAGATTATTAGGTGTATAGGTTCCTATACACCATGCGGGTATCGATTCCACAGGCTTGTTATCATCGTGAAGAATCTAGAAGATGAATTAAGTATTTCCATGTGGAATAGGAACATTTATGTCCTACCTTTTACTATACTTGTAAGACTCTTAAACAAATGCCTACCCTAATCGTTATCAAATAGTTTTAATTCACAAACTAGTTGTGTAATAACTTTAACTCTAGGATCTACCCATAACATTGAAAGTTGGCCAATCTTGAAGATGTAGAAACAAAGTTAGATGAACCATTATGTTTAGAAAAGGTGGGATGAAATGAGGGAGAGGATGATGAGTTGGGGGAGTTGCAACATCTTTCTTTCCAAGAATACAGGGGTTATAGGAATAACAAAGAAAAAACTAAAGGCACATCTAAGAAAGACTATCATCACTACGGGAAGTTTAATATTGGTAGGGAGGAATGACCCAAGATCGCTTATGTAGGTAGATATCAATATGTGCAAACTAGGTCAGATATTGTAACATTAATGAAGGAGTATTAAGAGTTCTTCCCATAGAGTTTTACAAATATGAAGGGTGTCGAAGGGGAATTCAAATAGATGAAGATTGAATTGTGGCTCTATGCAAAGCCCATTAAATAATGATCCTACCACCTCAATACTAGGGTCAAAGATAACGTTAAGAAAGAGATTGATGGAATGCTCGTAGTAGGTATTATTTTTCCTAGATGAATATGTCCAAATCATTCCCATAGTGGTTCAAAATAAGGAAGACATCAATGATATTAGAGCATTTGTTGATTTGTGGGGCCTCAATGCAGCATGTGTACACGGTCCATCTATGACCCCTTTCAATGATGAGGTGTTTGTCCAAGTTGGGGAAAGGAAGCATATTCCCTTACTAATGGGTTTTAAATTTAACATAACATATAGATTGCCAACAAAAACAAGAAGAAGACTACCTTTATTGCTAAGTGGGGCTCCTTCAACTACAGTGTGATGGCATTTCGGTTAAAGATGCTCCTAATGTGTTTTCCTAGATAGGTACACCAATATTCAAATATTAAATTCATAAGTTCTTAGAAGTGTATTTAGATGATTAACCATGTATAGGTTACTAAAGAATCATACAATTATGTTGAGGTTGATGTTTGTGTACTCCATACAGGTACATATATCTCTGAAATTGAAGAAGTGTGTCTCTTTTACAGCATTCGACACGTTGCTAGGTCACATTGTCTGAAGTGAGAAATTCCAATGGACCTAGATGTTGTGCACCTAATACTTAATATGCACAATATACCAGAACCTTCTCTAAATACCATAATACATTCATACATCCAAATCACCTCTTCCTCGATAATAAATACATGAGGTCTATATATACCTATTCACACATTACACATGTGGCCCCTTTATTAGTTCGACCACTATTACATATACATTTAACCCCATATATGCCCCCCTTGGATTCATATCATATACATTTAACCCCATACATTCCCCCTTGGGGTCATATCATAGTACCCTCCTTCAAAAATCTTCGTCCTCGAAGCTTTGAATTAAGGGCTTTACATGTGATGAAACCAAGTAATAGGATTTCCTTATATTCCTACTTTCTTATTTCCACTAACGATGACCCCTCCATCCAAACTTTATTATTTTCGGTCTTAATCCTTGATAGTTGTATGTTGTATAATTATATGCACCAAATACTTAATATAGAACAATAAACTAAATACACACCATGTACACCAAATGTGAGTGTGGAACACAACTCCAAGATAGATAAGAGAGATGAGTTACACAATAACTCCTTAAATAATAGGAAACCTCCTCCAAATACACCAATATGTTCATACATCCAAATCACCTCTTCCTCCATAATGACTACATGATCTCTTTATATACATATTCACATATCGCACGAATGGCCCCTTTATTAGGTTGACCACTATTACATATGCCTTTACCCCATTAAATTTACATTTAACCCCTTGGGGTCATATCACTAGCTAAAATTGTTGTGAATATTAATCTAGACATCCTTACCAATGTTAAAATGTTGTACTCCACTTTGGGTCACACTAACTATTTTGATGTCATTGTAAATCCCAATGAGAATAATGTAGGTCCTGACCACTTCTCATAAATTGAATCGAGTAAATCAAGTGGTGCAGTGGATGATCAATCGCCAAATGTTGACTTATAATGGGTCAAGGCTATCCCTAATTACATTAAGGCGATGGCATTATTCCTAAACATGGGAATAGCCCCTGCATAGTATTATGCAACTTAGGAGAGATACTTAGTCGCTAGAGGTGAAAATTATGAATTTGTATATGGTCAACTATATAAGTTGGGGATTGTTGGGATATAATGTTAGCATTATGTTCTAGACCATGAAACACATGATATACTATGGTAATATTATCAAGGAGTCGCAAGATGTCATTATCGGGGTAAAGTGATCCAGGTGGATATTGATGGCCATCCACCTCTTCTATTGACACATAATGGTTCCCCATCTTAGCAAATTTTTTCTCTAGTTTTTTCAGGTCTCAAACTTCTGACATGTTTTTTAGGCCCTAAACAATTGTTTTTAGCCTTGTGACAAATCAAAGTTGCCATGGTATGCCTAATGCTTGATTGAAGTTGTTTTTCTCATCGAGATATTTCCAGCAGGATATTGTGCTCCCAAAATAGAGTTTGTATGCAGAAATTGCAACCCCAGGAAGTTGACATATCAACTAGACTCCTCAGGGCATGCATTCCTTTTAGCCAACTCATCTCCTAAGATTAGGGTATTGGATATTTACAGGTTTTGACTCTTAGGGTTTAGTATTTTAGGTTAAAAGTACAATTCAGCCTCTTGGAAGGATTATCTTGCAAATGAGAGTAGACGGCACATCTCTCTTCAAAGATAAGCTACCACCATTCTAGCTAATTTGTATTGCTCTGCATTTCACAATCTTTTCCTATTTCATTTATTAATAGAATTTGGTTCGCATTATATTACTGTTCTCTCTGCAATATTTGTGTATCTGTGTGTGTGTGTGTGTGTGTTTCCATTCATATTCTTGCCTTTCATTTCATTCTCTATAAAATCCATATTAGCAGTATCAAAGCAATATGATCTTTGTTGTTTCTCGGTGCATGTCCCCAATAAGGACAGGGCATAGAGTGTTGAGTATCAAACTAACTTCACTTGTGGAAGACCACTCTTTCTGACCCAAGCAACCTCCCATGGCAGATGAAAAGAGAGATGATGGAGCAGTAGATCCTATCAAGTTGTTGCTCAAGGAAGCCCTCCTATGACAAAGGAACGAGATGATGGAATTTTTTTCCCAGATCCTTTGACGACTGCCAATGGCAGTAGAAACACCTTCAACAAGCAACCATTTCGGAGGTGCAACACGCTTCAAGGTATAACTTAACTTTGAAATCCCTTTATCTAAAGGAAATATGTATGCAAATTCTTTGGAGAAATAATTAATTCTATTACAGGGTTATTACTGCATTCAAAAGAATTCATACATTGAAAATATCACCTTTGCGCTCCTTAAGGCCCTTCCCCATGTGAAATACTTGTGGGAAAGTTGTTGGGAGAGACGTGACAGAGATGAGTCTACAACATTTAGGATAGAACCCACTTGGGATGCTTTTATTGATGCCCTCAAGAAGGAATTATACATTGTTGGAAACTATGATGACCGGTAGACGAGATGGAAAACTATGTGTCAATATAGAGATGACACGGTGTTGGAGTACACCAATATCTTCCATACCTTGCGCACTAAGTTGGGTGTTAGAGACTCCAAGCGACACCTGGTTTTGAAGTACCACAATGGTCTATGTTACCCCCCCCCCCGCTAGTGCCTAGGTGTAACTAGAGGAGATCATTTCTCGGATGGCATCCCAATAGCCCCCCTCATTCACATTTATAGATATATATCAACAAAGGATCATAACATTCAAGCAACCTAGAGTATGGGAGATGGTAATCCATCGTCAACATGAGGTATGTTAGTCCTTATTTTATGCAATGTGTTGTGCTTAATTTTTGGGCATGTGGATGAGGATCTTTGGTTGAAGTTGGATAATGGATCACTAGTTTGGGAAACTGTGTTAGTTTCCTTGTTTCACCTTGGTGGTCAGCTTCTATTCCCTAGTCTCTTGTTGTCATCGCCCAGGAAAAGGGGTACTACTGGGGGGGCTCTCAAGGGTAACACTATATTTCCCTCCATACTTAACACTTTCCATCTTGGATCCTCTCATAGTGTACTAAAATTCAACAATGGGTCATGGTCCATTCTCTCATGAGAAGAGGGGTTGAAGGCCCACAAGTTGTCTCACAGCAGCTATGAAAAGAATAAGAAAATGACGATAAAGAAAGAAAGGAATGATAGCAAAGAGGACCAACAAAATCCAGTCCAAGCTTGAGCTCTACCCTTTTAGTTCTCACCACGGTCCAAAAAGTGCAATGCTAATAGCTTGAAACCTTACAAAGGAGACTTGAAAATATAATAAAGCATGACTTAGAAAAAGGAAAATAAGAGGGATTGGAAAAAATAACACGTAAATATGGGGTAACTCAAGAGAAAGCACACCCTCCACAAAGGAGCTCATAGAAGTGGATTCAATAACACCATTATCCATGAAGTAAGCCCTAAACCATATCACTTTCACACTTACTCTTGAAGGGTTACTTTCCCTTGTCACTCTCGAGACCTATCCCTCTACTTGGGTTATTTTATTTCATGTCTAGGTGGCACACTTAATAAGGATTTCGTGAAGACCCTCCCATACTTAAACTTGGTAACTCACATGCGGTCATGAGCTGGTGTGATTCTTAAAGGGGATACTAAGGTGAATTATCTTACATAGCTTATATATTAATTCGTAGCTTACTTTGCATGCTTTAAGGACTAATGTTTTTTATGAACTTTGGTTAACCATGTTTTATACTTTGACTTGTTTTGAATGGCCCTGACATGGTTCTATGAGGGACGACCTGGGCTTGTACCCAGGATGTTGTGCCTTTATTGCAGGACCTAGGCATGTGTGGCGGAGAGTAGTGGGTCATTATGTGACTCGCCAACCTCATATATTGTATATTACATCCTCAAAACCTTGTATGATGGACAGGTGGGCCTTAGTTTGAGAGGATCCACTCATTATGGCACATTGATGGGCTGGAAGCCCCACAGTCTCGACAGAGTACCTCGAGGCCTATGTCACACAAGATGGTGCACATTGCAACAGTAGTGACTCAGGCATTATTCAAAGATGAGATGTAACCTTCCTCTCCTTGGATGCAACACATTCATCCCTTTGAAGTCACCTTCTAGGGTTTGACATCCATGGGGTTTGATGGATGGATGGGTGTCATAGATGACTTGACATGACATTAGGTGAGGGGACACCTCACTTGACAATCACTTCACCTTGGAGGATGCCATGTGGCCTTTGGAAGCCCTACTTTAGCCTTTGGAGGCTTGACGTCACCCTACCTAGCCTTGACATCTCACATGTGTGGGTTGTTTTGATATATTTTTGTTCTTTAGCATTTTGTAAAGGTTAAATGAGGGGTCATCCCCACTTGTATTATGTTGTTGACAATTTTTGTGGATAAAAATGTGAGGTTAGCCTCATATAAAAAGGTTAAACCTCGCTTTCATTTTATAATCATCCTTCACTCACCTTTGTGGGTAACACATCTGAATTTTTTTTCCCTCAAAGGGTTACTATCTCTCTCTCTCTCTCTCATGTGTTTGGTTAGGAATGGTCTCTTCTGGATGTATTTGCTAATTTTGGATGCATATTTCTACAATTAGGGTTACATTCTCTTGGTTTCTTGGATGAATTAAGTGTAATTTTGCAATTTATTTTCATGTTATTAATGTTTATGGTGAAATTGTTATTTGTTGCAAAGAATATTGTTTGGTGAAACCCTAAGAGAAGAAAATAAGTGTTTCTTCCTCTCACAAGGTTATGTTCATCTAAAAGTTGGTTAATTGTCCTTGCTAGGGTTAGAACCCTAAATCCATAAAGTGCTAGCACTTTAGGATTTTAGCCCGAGACTTTGACCTTTTACCTAGTTCTCCTCCTCAAGATCTAAGACCTAAGGCCCAAATTTGTTTGCACCTTAGGGTTTAGATCCTACCTCTTGGTTTCAAGTAGGCCAACCCTCAAGCTTAGTTGCATTTGAAAGACTCCATAACTTAAAGGCACTAGTCTTAAAGCATTCTCATGGTCAATTGATTGATGAACTCACTCTCTCAAATTTCTTAAGCTTTCTACTTACAACACTTGCAAACTCACTAAATTTGTTGTTGCTGTTATAAAAGGTTTGTTGCAGCCATTTAAATCACTTTAATTTGTTGCATACACTCATATAAAGGTGGCCTAACTCATTCAAAAATTGCCTCTAACAATTGAATAGTTTTATATTGGTTGAATGCTTAATTTTCATGGTCAATTGTGGCATTTATGAGCACTTATTTATGTTGTTTTTACAAATTACTTATTGCTGTTAAGAGATTGTCTTACTGCTGCAATTTTAAACAACAATAGCAATCTAACTTGTATAGTGTCTAAAAGAGGTGTTTATTTCATACTTGAGCTTGGAAATTGTTATATATATGTTGAAAAGTGTTCTTGTTCTAGGCATGTATCAAATCATCTTAAAGCTTTTTTTTCCCTTGACCTAGACAAATATTTCGTTGATCAAGATAGGGGGCGATAGGATTGGATAATAAACATGTTATTTGATCCCTTGAGGTCAACAAGGAAGCCTCCCTTGTGGTGTACATCTTCCATCATTAAAACGAGAGCAGTTCTTACTAAGGTGACAGTGGTAGGTTCTTTCATAGTTACGCAAGATTTGGGAGTATTGTGTTGGGATTTGCATAAGTACAAATACTGTGATAACAATCCACACAGGCACATCGAAAAAGACATGGATTCTTAGACATATCCTCACTAGGATTCGCCTATCAATATGATGTCAAAATTGAGCAGTGTAGTTAAGTAAATGAATGAGCTTTGCATATTTCCAATGTAGCTCATGCGGCTCCTACATGAACCTGGAAACTGCATCGACTTCATATGAGAGTTCTGGTCTGGAGTGTGTGAGATACAACAACCTCCCCACTAGTTGTCTGTACAGTGTGTTGTCAACCAGTGGAGTCTCCCCGCCATCCACAAGTTTGACTCTTGATAGGAAAGGAGTCGGAGCAGACTTGCAGTCTTTCATGTGAAATCTCTCAAGGAGATCTCGTGCATACTTGGCTTGAGATAGTTTGATGCCTGATGCATCTTGACTGATCTCAAGTCCAAGGAAGAAGTGTAGCGGACCCATGTCCATCATCAAAAACATGTCATGTAGAATCCTCTTGACTGCAACAATCGCTGAAGTCGAGCACACGGTGATCAACAAATCATCGACATACATAACTAAAAGTAGAAGTGAATCAGCCATATTGAGCATGTAGAGATTCGGGTCTGATTTACAACGTACAAAGTTCTGTGACAACATGCAGTAATCCATCTTGGCATACCATGTCCTCAGAGCCTACTTGAGGCCATAAAGTGACTTCTTCAGTCGACAAACCAAAGATGAATCCTGCATAAATCCCTGGGGCTACTCCATGTAGATCTCCTCAGAGAGATCACCGTGAAGAAATGCATTCTTCACATCCATCTGATGGACTTCCCATCCCTTGGTTGTCGCAATGGCAAGTGCCAATCGTATGGAATCCATCTTCGCTATTGGAGAGAAGGTCTCATCATAGTCAATACCATGAACCTATTGAAAGCCTTTGGCAACAAGCCTGGCTTTGTATCTGCTAATTTGTCCATCCGTTGCGCTCTTGGTCACGTAGACCCATCTGCATCTGACAAGTTTCCTCCCAAAAGGAAGGGAACCATATCCCAAGTCTGGTTCTCGAGGAGGGAGTTGTACTCCTCCTGCATGTCGAATTCCCAAACGGGATTTCCAGCAGCCTCGCCATAAGACTGTGGATCTGAAGAATGAACCAAGAAAATATGCATGGAGGGAAATGGTTCAGTGGCAGTGAGTGAAACAGGAGGCTCCTCGAAATTAGATCGAGTCCTCCTAGTATCGGTTGGATCACCAACGAGATCCCCTGCATCCTGAAGAGTAGTCTGTGCCCAATTGGGCCTCTACTCTGGCTTTGCAACTGCACCTGGATGCTCTGACTCTGCATCTGACTGTACTAACTTTGAATCTGAATCATCTGATTTCTCTGAATCAGAATTCTCATTTGAAGAAGAGTCGGCATGTGCATGCTCATCATCTCAGACAGGTGGAAGAGTGAAGGTGTGTGCATGCGGCTGTTGAGGTACATGCGAGACAATTTTCTCAAATTGGACACTACGCTCAATGATGAGTCGATCTGATGAAAGATCAATAAGCCAATATCCCTTCACACCGTCGGGGTTTCCAACAAAAATGCACTCAGTGCGTTGTGGATCAAGTGCCTCCCTCTTTTAAGAGGGAATCTAGGCCCATGCACGTGAACTGAAAATGCGAAACTGGGTCAATTTTGGTTTGAGGCCGCTCCAAGCCTCGTAGGGGGTCTTATCCTTGACACATCTATGGGGAGAGCTGTTTTGGATGTATGTTGTACAATTAAGTGCTTTGGCCCATAGTCTATGTGGTAGTGACTTTTCATGCAGCATGTAAGATGCCATCTCCTTTAGAGATCTGTTTTTCTGCTCAACAACTCCGTTTTGTTGCGGAGTATAGGGAACTGTATGTTGCAACCGAATCCCTACCTCATGGAAAAGATTATGGATCTCATGATTTACATACTCTCCCCATTATCAGTTCGGAGGACTTTAATCTTCTTTCCAGACTGTGTCTCAACCAAGGCTTTCAAATCTTTGGGGTGTTGAAAGACCTCAGATTTTTGCCTGAGAAAGTAGATCCAAGTAAAACGTGAGAAATCATCAACAAAAGTGAGAACAAACATCGCTTTGTTGATGGATGGATGCGGAAAAGGACCCATAAGGTCACTGTGGATCAGATCTAAAGGTGTGAAAGCTCGCTGAGATTTTCCTTTGTCGAATTTCTCTTGAGGGTGTTTTCTGAGAACACGTCCCTCACATACTCCCTTGGAGAAATGGATGTCTAGTAGACCATCCACCAATATTTGCTTTCTAAGTTGTTGCATGTATCTGAAATTCAAATGTCCAAACCTTTCGTGCCAAATCCTACTACTTTCATCAGCATGAGTAAGCAGTAAACCATAATCAGGTTCAATGAATTCAGAAAATGTATACAATCTAGACTGATGATTTACCTCATCGGTAGCACCATGGAGTTGGTTTTCATGTCGTAGATGTCCACAAAATTTGTTGTGAATATGACTTTCTTTCAGGTGCCGGAATTTGTCATTTGATACATAGACAGAAGGTTGACATAAATTTTGGGAATGTGCAGCACATTCTCGAAGCTTTCGTTGGTGAGCTCAATCCTTCCTTTGTCTATGACTTCGACAAAAGAGTTGTCCCCCATTAGAATAGAAGGAACTTTTCATGCATCTAAAGAAGGATATACTGCTTTTGAGGAAGCCATGTGATGTGATGCTCCTGAATATACAATCCAAGCATCGGGAGAGGAGTTGATGGAAATCAAGGCATGGCTAGAATTGCCTTTCTTGGAATTCAGATCTTATGGCTTCTTCTTCTTGGCACCCTCAAGGATGCGATCTCCAAGGTTGTTTTTTCTGAAGTATTTGAGACATCGGATCTATTTGTTTTTGCATGCATGTAGATTCTGAATGGAATCCTTTGTGACAGTACGTGCATTTCTCCCCTTTTCTTCCCTTTTCTCCTTTGGATCCAAAGGCATCAGTGAAGGGTTTTGTGTACCCTTTCTTCTTCAGATGTGCATGAGCTTCCCGTTTATCTTTATCTTTAGATTTATGATATTTGCGGCCACCATCATGCACAGTGAGTGCATGCACCCTTGGGCCTTTGATTGTGCCCATGTTGATGAGCTTGGTTTGCTCTTGTGTTAGGGATTCGATAAAGTACTCAAGAGAAGGCATCTTCCAGGTGGCTTCAGAGGTGAATCTGAAAGTATGGAATGTGGAGACAAATACAGAGAATTCAAGACCAAGCTTGGAGAGAATGGTGAGAACCATTTGTTTCTCTTCCTTCAATTTATCAACCCCGCAAGCTTGAGTTGCAACAGTAAATACTTGAATTTTGTAAGGAAATCTTGGATATTCTCAAAGCTTTTTGGATCTAATGTGAGCAGCGCCACCTTCAGCATGTGTCCCCTCATCTCATCCTTTTTTCCAAAGATCCCTTCCAAGGTGGTCCAAGCTTCATTGGGAGTCTTACAGGAAGATATATGAAAAAGGA
This sequence comes from Picea mariana, assembly GCA_032191745.1. Taxonomy (NCBI): domain Eukaryota; kingdom Viridiplantae; phylum Streptophyta; class Pinopsida; order Pinales; family Pinaceae; genus Picea; species Picea mariana. The sequence continues at coordinate 242,256 of JASDQU010100305.1, read as the reverse complement.
GATCAGGAGAAATAAGACTGCAAATTGTTCCAAGTGCCTCATCCATGTGATTTAAATACTTGGATTTTTCTATGGATGATGTCGATTTTGTATCTGTATTCAAGGTTAACTTGTACAACCCTTTGGTTCAGAGATGTATGGCTATTTTTTCCTTCCATGCAAAATAGTTGTAAGGTGTAAGAATGAAATCTTTTTGGAAATCCATCTTTCTAATGTCATCAATCTTTTGTACCTGCAAAAGATTTTGGTGTACCTTTTGCTTAGCAGTCTGTCGGCTCCAATACCATGTAAATGTGTTGAACCTACACATAATAGATCTAGATAAACAATAATACACACATTTGCAGAGAGAATTGGATAAATAAGAAGAAGGAGAGAAAGAATGAAAGAATTCTCATTAATCGTTGTGAATAATGAATAATTTACACATGATATACTATGTATAACTCAATGAGTGTGCATTGGAGAAGAACCAATGCGCCATAGTGGTGGTCTAGAGTGATATGGAAACACACCAGCATTTACGAGAGTGGACTGCCACCTAATCTAGTCTCTCAGGCAGTTACAGGAGTGAACTGCCACCTAGTTTAGTTAACTAGTCAACTAGTCTTCGGTTAACTGACTGAACAGAGAGTAGTGAGGAGTTAACTCGGGGAATCAAGGGTAATGCACCATTCTGGTAATGATACCAAAGTAAATTCGAATTAACATGGTGATGATACCAATGTTGCATGGTGAGAAAACCAATGCAGCATCTAAACTCAACTCAACTAGTCAAACTGAAGTGTCAACTGAAAGAGAATATTCTCCAGCTGGAATATTCTCCCCTAAAATATAGGACACTAGATAATGACTAGTTATGACTAATAAACAAGGAAAATCCTTAGGAAAAATAAATCCTAGGTGTGTGTGAAGTAACTCCAACATTTTTTAGTGGTTGGTCTTGCTTTTTGGCTCGATTAATGCTCCAATAACATTCATGAGGATGATGGATGATATCTTGAATCCATTCACAAAATCTTTTGTGGTCGTATATTTGGATGACATCCTCATCTTCAACAAAACTTGGGTAGAACATTTCTAGCACATTTAGTAGATGTTGAGTACTCTGCAGAAACACAAGTTATATGCCAATCTCTTGAAATGCTCATTTCACATGCAGATAATTGAGTATCTAGGATACATCTCGGATGAACATCGGATTCATGTGGACCCAACCAAGATGTAAGTCATTAGTGATTGGCTAGCCCCAATGACTCTATTAGAGCTCTGTAGCTTCTTGGGCCTTGCTAACCTCTACCATAGGTTCACGTTAGGGTTCTCTCGTATTGCTCAAACATTAAGCTAAGTGACTAAGGGTGGAGCTAAAGCCAAGTTTTCTTGGTCTAAGTCACAACAGAAAACATGAGAGGATTTGAAATGCCATCTCTACTCGACACTAGTCCTTGCTCTACTAGCAATACAACAACCATTCAAGATTGATATAGATGCCTATGACTATTCTATCATTGTAGTCCTCACTTAACATGGACATCTAGTGGCATGTCACAGTGAGACACTCTCTGAGGTTGTTTACAGGTATCCCTCCTATGGCAAGGAGATGTACTCCATAGTGAAAGCATGTCGACAATGGAATAATTATATTATAGGAAAGGAAATGATCATCCACATTGATCACAAGCCCCATAAATTCATGTAAACATAGGGAAAGTTACAAAATGACTGCCATCATAAGTGGTCCACATACTTGCAACAAATCCACTTGAACACTAAATAGAAGAAGGGAAACACAAACCATGTTGTAGATTGCCTTAGTCGACCCTCGATTGTGGTACTAACCACAATTCTTAACTCTTCTGTACATGAGACCTTCTAGTGGCCTCAATTGTTTGGCAGCAACCCTAATTTTATTGTTACATATCAGACATTGGGTGTAGGTAAACAAGTTCCAAACTTTCACCTCTATGATGCACTTTTGTGCTATCTGGGCCATCTTTGTGTTCCTCCAAATGAACATGAAAAGCTAATTTGCGAGGAACATTATAGTTAGGTGGTAGGGAACTTCGATGTGGACAAGACAATAGTAAACTTCATAAGTATTTATATTGGCCAAATCTCTGACATGATGTCAGCAAGTGTATCAGATTGTGCACTGCCTGTGCCATTGCAAAACCTTCCATTAAGAAGTAGGGGTTGTGCACTCCTCTACGTACTCCAAACAGGCCCCGAGAGTCAATATCCATAGGTTGCATGTCATTTTTTTCCTCCACCAAGCATGGTAATGATTTTATCTTTGTGGTTATTGATTGATTCTCTAAGATGGTCATTTTGGCATAGTGCAAGAGGAGTGTCACAAAAAATCCATTGTTGTGCTCTTCTTTGAGCGTGTTTGGGTTCATTTTGCGATACCATTTTATAATATTTCAAATAGGGATAATAGGTTCCTCAACATCTTATAGTATATCATGTGGTCTATGATGGATACAAAGATATCCAAATCAACTGCCTTCCACCCCCAAATAGATGGGAAAGATATAGGTGGTCAATATGATGATTGTGCATATCTCACATATGTACAACTCCAAGAATCCATGTACATAGGATGAGAGCCTTCCACATGTGTTCAACATAGCTACAACATATCCCTCCATGACTCTGTTGGCCGCATCTTTTTTCAGGTGTGCTAGGGGTTCTAGCCATTGGCCCCCATTCACATAGCTCTACCCATTACATCTACATAAGAAGAGTCCTCCCATACTCAAACCAAGGCAGATATAGCAACCAAATTTGTTGAATGGATCCATCATTTCCAACAATAGGTTAATGATATCCTACAAAAATCCAATCCCAAGTACAGCAACGACATGACCAACTTCGGGTTCCACACAAGTTACAGGTTGATGATAAGGTGTGGTTGCATTTACAGAAAGAGTGCCTCACAAGACCCCACGGGAAGTTTAGACCACTAAGATATGGGCCTCACACCATTACAAAGGTTGTGGGTGAGAAATGATTTTGAATTAAGTATTCCCCCTTTCCTTGGCTTGCACCCAATATTTAATGTGGAGCTGCTTCGAGCATATTTTCCACCTCGGAGGTGGATGAGCATTTGAACCTTACATAAACCATCTATGACTGCATCGAGAAAGCTACAATTGAATGGATCATGGACACAAAGATGAAGGGTACCCTCTAGAAGAACATACAACTCTTTCGAGTTGTCAAAGAAGGACAACTTTTTCACCAATGCAAGTGGCTCACTAGGAGTCAAATTCAACAGAAGATTATCCATCTGATGGAAGCCCTTAACAAAATGGGGACCATTAATTCCTAAGGGGGGATGATTGATCCAAGTGGATATCAGTAGCCACCTACCACTTCCACCAACTCGTAATGGTTTCTCATTTTGACAGTTTTTTTCTCAAGTTTTTCAGGTCCTAAACTTTCAACACGTTTTTTAGGCCTTAAATAGTGTTTTTTGGCCTTGCAATGGATTAGGGTTGTCATGGCATGTTTAATCCTTGATAAAAAAAAATCTTCTCATCAAGATATTTCCAACACGATATGTTGTGCCCAAAATGGAGTTTGTATGTGGAAGTTGTGGCCTTAGGAATTTGATGGATCAACTAGACTCCTCGGGGGCCACATTCTTTTTGGAGACTTCATATCCTAGGGTTAGGGTTTTGGATATTTAGGGTTTTCTCCTCTTAGTGTTTAGTAATTTATATTAAAAAGGCCATTCAACTTGTTGTAATATTATCTTGTGAATGAGCATAGCCAACTATGACAATATGTTCTCACTATGTTTTTCAAAAATTATGCATTGTCAAATCCAAGTTTTGAGTCACGTTTTACCAAAATTTTGGTCCCTTTTGAAATATTGTCGAGTCTATGCCACAAATTTGTGGTCAAAGGAGAGTCAATCTTGTCCAATTACATCACTCCATGATTTGAATTTATATCTTTACAATCGAGTCCAATTCTAATACATGTGTAAAGTGTCAGGGTCTAGACTTTGAAGTTTTGATTAAGTGTCCATAGTTGATTATGTTAGTCCATTGAGGTCAAGATTGAGAATGAAAAATGTTATATGTAGAGGAATATCCCCTATAATGGAGTAGATATAGGCTCAAGGGAGTACCAAAGGAATCACCTAGGAGGAAACAAAAGAGACTTAGTAGGTGGGATATGAGAGTCAAAGTGTAGGGGGAGATTTGGGTGGTTCTAGTGATGGTGATGACCTTAACCACCACTCCCTTGGTATTGACGATTTCTTCATACACAAGGAATATGAGGGGGATGACACCAAGAATAATGAGGTTGGAGAGGAAGGTACCTCCCTACCTTGCCTACACTAGTAGTGAGGCCATGAGGTTGAGAAAGATATGGTCTCTACTCCAACAAATACCACTATTGTAGCTAGCATAGCTCCTCATTGTAACCTTTGGATCAATTATTAGTGATGGGAATCATTGAAAAACTGACACAAAATTCAACATATTTTAAGGTCTTGTTGTGATTTTTCTAGGAGCTTGATGACATTACACAATACTTGATCATTTCCATGAAGGAAAAATTCCATTAGACTTTGAAGAGTTCTCAGGCCAATCCAAATTTAGAGACATACATGAAATCCAAGGCTGACAACTCCATTTCCAATGGGTTTCCACTCAATTAGCGTGCACCTAGGGTGTCTAGGCCTAGTGTGTAAGTGCAAGCAACTAATGTGAAAACATGGTAAACTCCATACTTGTTATGGATAGCCCAACTAGGCATTGATAAAGATGAGGCTTAGTACAGTCACAATGAGCTTTAGTAGGTTAACCAATGCATGCACATTCAATTGGAATATGTAACCATGGACTAGGGCCTGTTATCCCCATTTTGTGGGATAACTAAGGAGATCATGTCTCAAGTCCCTCAAGTTGCAGATATAGAATGCTGAGAGATCACATGACCAACAATGTCCACTTGCACATACTGAAGCCCACTCTATCACCACATTTTGATCCATTTTCAGTGAATCCACCACACCGGCTAGTTTATAGAAGGCAGATGGGTCTTTCTCCATGCGTACAGTTCAGGTATTGTGGCAAGAAATCACCCTAATATTTAAGGCATTTGAACATGTTATATTTGAGTTTCTTTTGATTATAGAACGCCTACTTGGACATTATGCCTTTAACCTTGTTTCACCTTGGTGAGTGTCATAGATTTCCTAGTAACTGGCCAACCTTTGGGAAAGGTTTGTGACTAGGGGTCCCTTAAGGGGTTATCGTACCATTCCCGACCATACTTACCACTTTTCCCTCATTACACTCCCATCATATTGTCCTCTTATAGGCCCTTTGACTTTAGTGACCCAAGAAGGGCATGTACCTCGTTTCATGGGAAGAAGGAGTTGAAGGCCCAGATGGATTGTTGTTGGCTAAAAAGATAAAAGCCTAGATATAGAAGTAAGATGGGTCTTGCTCCATGCGTACAATTAAGGTATTGTGGCAAGCAATCACCCTAATATTTAAGGCATTCGAACATGTTGTATTTGAGTTGCTTTTGATTATAGAACACCTACTTGGACATTATGCCTTTAACCTTGCTTCACCTTGGTGAGTGTCATAGATTTCCTAGTAAGTGGCCAACCTTTGGGAAAGGTTTGTGACTAGGGATCCCTTAAGGGGTTATCGTACCATTCATGACCATACTTACCACTTTCCGCTCATTTCACTCCCATCATATTGTCCTCTTCTAGGTGCTTTGAATTTAGTGACCCGACAAGGGAATGTACCTCATTTCATAGGAAGATGGGGTTGAAGGCCCAGAAAGATTGTTGTTGGATAAAAAGATAAAATCCTAGATATAGACCTTCCAGATGCTTCGCCCGTGGATCCCTGAGAAAGCAATGAAATGCTTCTCTGTAAGAAAAGGGGGACCTACAAAAATAACTGATAATGAATGCTCAAGGGGTTAGTTGGAGGATGGGAGGTCTCATTACGAGTCGACCTATCATGATCATGGGTATTTAAGGGTATGACATTACCATCATCTGGTCACCAAGCCAGGGTAGTGGCTCTCAGTTACACAAATGAGAGAAAGGGGTCTCATCACGAGCCAACCTTCTCATTTTCGCTAGGTATTTGTGAATGACATTGTCATTATTTGGACACCAAGCCAGGAAAGTGGCCTTCAACTCATTCCTTAAAACATGAAATAAATAAAGAATGGCAAGAAGATGGGCTTGGAAAAAGTGCAATGCAAATGAATGTGCCACACACCATCTACAAAGGCACCCATGAATGAGATAATATAAGTCCTCATATGTCATGAAACTCAATGACCTATAAAGTCTAAACCCCTTCCACCTCACCATCCATTACATGACCTTGAAAGGCCATCCTTGGGAGATTCCCCTACTTGAGTGCTTTGGTATACCCAATAGGACTCCTATGAAACCCCTCCCATACTTAAACTTTGTCAATTGTATAAGGTTTTGAGCATTTGTTTAATTTGATGAGGTAGTTTTGATACACATGTTTAGGTGCCTTGCTTATTAGATGTGGTTTACACTTGTCATGATATATTTGACTTGAGATCTTTGGAGGGCGTACCCTTTGATTTGTGGTACCTTGCTTGGTGGCCAGTTTTGGGAGAACAAGCCTAGCTTGGGCTTCCATAGGGAAAGAATCCCATCGGATGGATGCTTAGGGGATGCATGTCGAATGACAGAGACATTCCTTTGGAGGCCTAGAAGATATCATGATAGACATGACCTAGCCCCTACCACCCAAATGACTTGCCTAGAAGAGGCAAAACATCATTGACGTCATGAGGGAGCCAGGGTTTGGTGGTGATGGAGGTACACATTGACACCTGGCATATTTTCACCAGATGAGGCATGGAGAAGACTTAGCACATGATGAGGAGGCTCAAAGGGCCCCAACAACTTCCACATCGTCTCCAACGACTTGCTGAAGTGCCAAAACGTCCCCTAAAGGGGTGATGTCATCGTGTTTTAGGGTTTATTTTGTGTTAAAGTGAGAATTAAATATTATTATTTGATGCAAGGGGTAATATAAGGGTTTTTGACCCCTTATCATATGTTTTACCCTTGCTAAGTGGACAAGCTATGTGTTAGACATTTTGTATAAATAGAGATCATGTGAATCTCATTTTGAACACAACTCTCCCATTATGATGAGCTAAAGACTGAAATTTTTGCTACCTTTCAATATTTTTGTTCTATTGTGCTATGATATGGTGTTCTCTTTAGTTATGGACTACATGATGATGATGTGCTAGCTCTTGGAGGTATTTTCTAGCTATTTATGGGGGTTTATCTTGGCATGATATGGTTTATCTTGTTGCTATTTGGATTGGTAAGACATTTTAATTGTTGCTATCATTTGTAATTCAAGGTCAAGGTTGATTTTTGCTGAAGCTAGGTAGGGAGTATAAGTGCATACACCCCTACCTTAGCTCCACCATAAATTTAAGCATAGAATTATTGTTTGCAAGGGTTTGCCAAGGAAGTACAAGGACATATAGCCTTAGACCAAACCCTATCTAGGTTACTTGCCTTGGGGAATAAGAGGATTTATACCCCCAAGGAGGTAGTAGCTCTAGCTCTTTACTTTATGACCCCATTAACCCATTAATCAAAGGCATTAGTCGTTGCATTGGAGAAATAAAGCATTGCATTGGTAAACGTGAAAAGTTGAAGTTTTGAATTTCTCTCACTTGGGTATTGTTCTTTGAGACTTAGGCTATCTTGCATCATTGAGGCGTCCTCTTTCACCCTCTAAAAGTTGCTGCTGTAATAAAACTAACCTACAACCATTAGGGTTGCAAACATCTAACTCTCTAAACCTAGATAACTCCTAAACTAACCCTAGAAACTTGCTAAAACTTCACCCTGACAAACTACTAACCTAGGCACATATTTTAGGCTAATTTAGTGTTATTTTTGTTGGTTAAATTTTTTGTTATAAGGCTTGGTTTACTACAGACATAACGCTGATAAATTTCACTGCAAATATATTATACGACAACCTTGCTTTTATGCTAAAGTCTTGCTCTTTCATTCTTGAGTTAAACTAGTCTTTACTAGCTTGTCTCTTTTTTATTCAACTAGAATTTTAGCACTTATTTTGCAGCCTCTATTATCTTTTACATGCTGATATATATCATTTATTTTTTCTGCAATTAGGGGCAACAAGCTTATCCTGCTTGTCCACCTAACATACTGCATCGTATACTTGGTTTCCCTTGTGTCTCGGGCAGGTATTCTCTCTTGGCAGGTCACTCAAAGCATTGGAAACCCCAAGCAACCCTCAAGACTCATCACCAAGTTCCCTTTTCCATCTAGAGACTTTACATTTTAGGCGAATCCATTCATACATCTCATTTTCCATCTCAATCCCCCCTAGGGTCATCGATATTTCCCCCTTGAGGTGACTACCTCACCTCTAAAGTGACGTAAACACCTGTCTAAGGTGACAGTGCGTAGGTGTTCTCTAATTTGTCGTCGTTTTGTTGGTTGGGTCGAGCTTTTCCCAACCTACAACTTGTGCGATAACAAGGCCCGCAGGTGAAATTGAGGCAGATGTTGGAGTAAGAATTGGGGATGGTACAAGTTTGGCTAATGCACCTCCAACGTGAGTTGTGATAGGTCGACCATTGTCTATAGGAGTTTGTACTTGATTGTTGACTATTTGAAGCAATGGATGCAGTATGTTCCTCGTGGTGGTAGTTACACCCACAAATCCTATATTTATAGGGAAAATTGGATACTTAGTGAAATAAAATAATCAACACTTATGGGGTTTAATGGACAAAGTGTCTCCTCTGATCGGTGATGTTCAGGTTGCATGGGAACAATTACAATGTGCAACAAAGGAGAGCTTGACCATTTACAACATGATGCAAGGTTGGATGGGTCTCTTACAATAGTGAGAGTGACCCATCGAAGAGTTACAAGACAAAATAAAGAAGACAAGGATTGAGGTCCAGGCTTAGGCCATCCCTCTGGATTAGGTGGCCAAGTTGAATGAGATTCAAGAGGCAAATGAATGGTTGGAAACTCTCCATAATGCCACATGAACAAATAAGACAATACTCGAGGAATTTTGTCAAGCTATGCAAGCTTCTTATTTGGATCTTCGATAGATGGAATCATTCACTAACTCCAAGTGGTAGGTTGTTATGCTAATATATCTTCCTAAGCAAAATAGTGAGAAACTCGAGCCTTCATTGTAACGACGTCATTTTATTTTAGGAAGTGGAATAAGGAATTCACAGCCTCTTGGCAATTATGAACTTGTGCTTTAGAATTAGTCTGAGAGTTGGCTCCTTTGTTTGAAAGGTAGGTACAAGAGCCAAGCACAGGTAAAGAATAATGAAATTGACTCAAGGTCAAGTCAACAAGTGTGGTTTAGTCATATTGGACCATTAATTTTTCGAGCAACACAAATGGGAAAATGAAAACAATTCGACACTTATATAATCTCAGTTATGCCATGTGGCACTAAAAAATAACAACGTCAATGTGTAGAAGGTTGAGAAGATTAGAGGAATCCCCTATTTTGTATCTTAGTTCGATTAGTAGTTATTTGCATGTAATAAATTGTATTTATGTAGCTTTATAAGTTAGTTAAGTTGGGGTTTTGATATAGTCTAATATAACCATTGATTTAGAATGTATAAGTAGCCTCGAAGGGCTATGAGTGGTGGTTGGTTGTTGTTATGGTAGTTATAGTTGTTGCTATCGTGGTTGGTCAATAAATTTGTTATTGTTGACTTTTGTATTATTATCATTGTTATGGATGGTAAGTCTAATGTTTTGTTGTAGGCAAGATGATGTACTAGGTGATTATATTGGACTAGAGTGATGTAAGATCCCTGACCTTTTAAATTGTTACTCTTATGTTTTATGTGGATGACTGGTATGTAAGTAACTCTTTATACTTTTTTTTTATGATGAATAGGATAAGTGGGATGAATATATATGGGTTATGCATGTACAAGAATTGTAGATGAATAGAGTGGGATCTATTATAGATGGATGCTAATATTGTATGTTAAAATCCTTATCATATAACGTACCTACCTATCTTTAATTTTGGCGTGTGCTTTCGAGAGGGACTTTGCCTTAATCGAGACTAAAAATGCCAACACTATACTACATCAAACTTTTGTTGCACACCTAATTGGACCCTAGTCTTCCAAATAGATATTAAAAACAACAGAAACTTGTGTTCTTGGACACCTTCTCCCCTAGAGTTGAGAATTTCATAATGCTTGGAAATAGAGAACGTAGATGAGTAATGGAGAAATAGAGAACGTAAATGAGTAAGTGTGGTGGGCAATATTCACTCTTGCGATTAAATAGATCAGACAACATGTACTCTACTAGAGTGATCTAGGAGGGAGCCAACATATGTATACTATCATACTGAAGAATGTCCTACAAAATCCTTTCACAAATATGAGTATAAGTTCATAGAATTTTTGTGATTAGGGAGGGATAATGGATAGGAGGATACATTTGAGGCCTCCATGTTAAGTGAGGCCCAACTTTGACATGATGCAACCATGAGCATTGGGACTTAAGAGATCAACCCAAATTTCTTTCTAATTATTTTCCTCCATTGGGAAGGGGTTGTTGAAAATCAAAAAAATTGTCGTATTTGCAAGATGTGACCCTATTAGCAAGCTATCAACTAACTGATTAGAAATTAGTTGGACATGTTTGAATTTGTAAAGTTCAAAGCTCTATGTTGCACTATTGATTCACATAATTTAAATGGCAATTTCCTAAGAAACAATTTGGCTCTTCTTTTGAGATTATATATAGCGAGTTTTGAGTCACCTTCAAAATAATTTTTATGAAAACTAATTTCCATGATTCTCCAATGCTTTAAATAAAAACTCCTAATTCAACTTAATTATCTGGCTTGTTACCTAAATATTTTTGGGATTGTGACGGTACAACCCTTATGATCCCTAAAGACTCCCCTTACCTTTGTAATACCAAGGTTACCTTTAAAATAACCACCAAAATGGTATTTGATTTATCCTTCAACGGGAGTATTCCAAATATACTAGCAATTTCGTAAGTTGCATAAATCTTCTCATTTAACAAGAGTTCAAAAAAAAATTAAAACATGTTGGACAAATATATTTAGCCACAATAATGACTACAACAACACACTTACTTTCCATACTCTTTGCTAGTAAATTCAACAACAACTTTGTATTTTTAACTCTATTTCACATCCAATGTCATTTATCACAAAGTTTGTGCTTTTGAATCAATGTCTCCTTAAATCTTGTCAAACTCCTATAATTTTGATACAAAAGAGATCCACACCAAGACAATTTGCTATCAACACAGGCTCTATGATGATTGGCATTGACAAGCTTGAAAATACAAATGAGGAGGGAGATTGGGTTGTTGGCATGAAGGGGCCCATGCCATCACAATCAGTGTCCACTCCTACATTATTATCAAATAATAATGTAAGCATATGAAATGTAAAGTTTCAAGGAAAAGTATTTAAAATATATATAGATCATGTATTTAAAAAATAAAAGCATGAGACTTTTCCTTAAATGTAATAAGAAAAAGACAAGGGAGGAGAAATGAGCTTGCGAAAGTTGAAGGGTTTAGGATGCTTGACCTTCCAACGATCCCCCAACGGAGCCATCCTCCTATATACCATTTCCCCACAAAGGAAGAGGAGTTTTTTGGTTGAGAGTGGAGGAAATGTTGCTAGACTTCCTTGTGGAGCATGAAGGTGAACAAGAGAGCCTACAACTTGCATATTGTCAAATAATAAAGAGCCTGGGTGAATCCAAATGAATGTTGGTTATCCCATCTAGGTTTCCATGGTAAATAATGTCTCCATGTGCCTTGATCTATCTCTATATGTGTTGTTTATTTTGTTGTGTTAACTTGCATTTGCAGTCTAATGAAGCTATTGTGTGTTTTTAATGGTTGCTCTAGAGATTTAATGGCTATTGTGTTTACTTATTGAGCTAAGATCTCATTCATGGGTATAGTGTTGGAGGTTTCCTTCATATTTATATCACTTTATGAGTAAATGCATAACCCAACAACTCTCTATCCTCTAATGTTGTTTTATTCACGAGGTTGAAGATATGTAGACACCATTATTTTCCTATTGCAATCTTGTAAGGAGTTTCTAAATCTATTAATCTTGTGAATTTGACCATTAGAAGTGAGGAAAAACACCACTATAGTTTTCCAAGGTTTCCATGGGATGCCTATCAAGTTTTGGAGTTTTATTTGGTTGTCTCTAGCTCATAGAGGGCTAGTATACAACCCAACAAACCTTAGGAAGCCATCCCATAGTTGATAAACACATCTCTCAGTAGCTACAGGCCATACAACCATTCTTCTCATTGGTTGATAGGCCATATGGGATCGTACTAGCCATACACATTGTTGTGGGGGTGTCTTTTCTAGGGGGGATGGCCTTAAATGTTTAAAATGAATAAAAAATGCTTTCTTAGCACTTCCTTTTAAATCCTTGTCTTATTCCCTTTTCCTTTCATCAATTTTGATGTGTTTTCAAGACTTTGACTTCATCTTTTGTATGTTGGCAAGTGGTGGTTGGGATAAATTTGAATATGGTTATGAACGAAGAGAAATTAGAAGTGGAAACATCTGGAAGTGAATAAGTGACCATTGAGCTGAGTTACTCTGGCATTCAAGCCTTGCATTGAAAAACCATCAAAGAACCAACAATTGGAGGTAGTTTATGATTGTATATTACATCTTAATCTTGAAATTGCATATAGGAATTACAACAAATTGTAAACTATTTGGGAATCTATGTTGGTGAAATGAATAGGCTGTAAACCTACCATTTATGGATAAAAAAGCCTCCAATTTGTCTGGTTTAGGGAATCACATGATAATTGTATGATCTATTGGTGTAGTAATATAAAAGTTTAACCTCTTTGTATCATATTACAATCTCAATCCAACTACACCAATAAATTCCAATACCAAATGTTGTAGACTATATTTCATTAAGTTATTCATTGACAAACATGAATGATTTACCCAAGGTTAACTATGAACTAAGTATCTCATATATAGCATGCAACTTTCTCCCTTTTTTTATGAAAGTGCTTTGTTTAATCTCAACAAAATAATTAGAATGTGTACAAAGAGGAAAGGAACCACAAGTGATCTACTTGTGTAGGAGAACCAGTCCTCAAGGGGTAAACCATTGAACATGAGGACTTCCATTCGACTAAGTTGTTGTGACATGTGGTACTTGTAACACCCCCACATGAAACTAGACATTAAATGTGTTCTGAGACTTCGAGTGCATAAGGAAAGGGAAAGTTGCATTCACGAGATGGAAAGGCATTGACTATGCAAATTGGTGAGGTCTGGTGAAGTAGGAATGATAAGATTGAGGTAAGTATGGTTCCACTTTGACTTCATTTCAATTACTATAAATAATAATAATATAATAAGCTATAGTTGGGGGTAGTACTACCTAGGAGCACCATGGGGGCAATAAAACAATGATAGGGGAAGTAGGATGAGCCATAGTATTTTTATTGATGCTATCATTGGATGTCTTTCTCCCAAGTTTTCCTATCCTTTTGTCTATTGTGTTCCATGTTTGTTTCCCAAGCTTCTTTGTAGGACACGTCCTCTCCATTCATGTGTTGAGTTCATGCAAGGTATTAGGAAGGAAATTTGATCATCCAACATTGGAGATAGACATTTGGAAGGGGAATAATTTGTTCAACCATTGATTTTAGTAATTCCATGTAGAGTAATAGAGGTCTGGTCTGAGAACCCTTAGATGTTGGCAGTAGAAGCAACTATTGTGTGAGAAAAAGGCCAGGGAAAGCCAAAGAAAGCTTGAGTTGGTCGATAATCCTTCATAGAGTTGGTATGCTACTAATCAAGAGAGTTATGGCATTGTTGCGAGCCATGGGGTGGGGGACAACATTGTTCTTGTTGTTAAGCGCTTACTAGAACTTCCCTTAAGAGGTATTACAATGAGGCTCTTATTGCACAAAGGTAGTGGTCATATTGGATTTCCTCAGGTACTATTTATAAGAAAAGGGAGGTGTATGTGTAAGATTTTGCTTGAAATAAGAGGTCCTTGATGTGTTTGAGAGTTGGTTGGGGCACCTAGAGTGCATGCTTGTGAGTAGGGAAGCCTGATTACACTACATAAAGGATTAGGGTTGCATTTGAGAGTTGTAGCTAGTACATTCACCCTCATTGTTTCATTACCCAACATAGGGGTGGCACCTACCAGAGCTAGTGCCTATGGCTTGGAGGAAAAATGATCATATGGATCAATTTCCCCCAGTTCAACCACTAAACAAATAAGCAATTATTTATTTAATATTATATGTTGAGAATTAATGCTTGTGGTTTTGCCACGTTTGAATAAAATGTGCTTAATTGGGAGGATGCAAAGCATGGATTAACATTTTTGTCTTAGTGATTCTGCTCGACCATGTTTAGAAGTTAATTATGTTGGAATACTAAGAGGGGGGGGTGAATCGATATTACCCTTTTTCAACAATTAGCAGTTACTTTTATATTTTGTTACTTACCACAATAGGTCAACAATGGACCTGTTTCTAAAATCAATTATATAAATATAATTAATAGGAATTACAAGGATTTATGAAGAATAGTGAAGGACACCAATCCTTTTTAGAGCACCAACTCTAGGAGACATAAATCCCCTTTTTCAGGTCACTAACCCTAGGAAGCACCAACTCCCTTATTTTTTGGGGCACCAACCCTAGGAAGCACCAACTCCCTTTTAGGGCACGAACCCCAGGAAACACCAACTCCCTTAAATTACACTTACTCAGTAAAGGATATGAATCCTTCTATGTTCCTCCCTTCCACCCTCACTTCATAAGAATCATGAGTTCTTCTTCTTGGAATCTGATGTTATTTTGATCTTCTGATTTGGACTATAGAGACACTTATTCTTCATCGTTCTTCCTTGCTTATATAGTCACCCAACTGATGTGAGCTATGAATCATTGTGTCTCTTTGTTTGGACCATCACACCTCTTTATTTAGATTAAAAAAAACAATGTTTGTTTTTCTTCATTATTATTCACACATTATCGTGAAGGATTTTGAAATTAGTTAGAGTTATTTTCATAAATCGATCACTGATATGGATCGATTTCATTTTTAACTCGATTCCATGTCTTTGCAAATATTGCAGAAATCGAATTCTATAGAGGTTCTTCCTTCAAACCATTTACATGTGACCATATGTGCAAAACCACGTGCTTATTAATTTAAGTGATGTTCCCAGTGCTTCACGACTTATGTGTTCATAACGCGTGACTGGGGGTTGGAACCTAGTCCTCCAAACTTCGGCCTTCGAGCATTTTCTCTTTCATTCAGTCTTCCGAAGTTTTGACCTCTCACAAGGATTGATCTATTGGTTAGCATGATTCCCGGAACCAAATAAATGATCTAGCTTTGATCCTTACACTATCCTTCCACTACTTAATCTAATGGCTATGACTTAGTCAAAGATTGATATGGACGACCACTTTTTACTTTAGGACTTCAGGGGTTCGGAGGTCCAGGTAATTGCTGTTCCAATTTCCACCGGAGTTGGTCAACGCCGAAGTGGTCAACATGGGAGTGCTTACGTCAGCTTCCCACTACGTTTTGATCTAACAATCATGTGAGAATCTAGAGGATCTTAGATCAACGGTTAGCATTGACTTCGGCCTTCGGTGCTTCGGGTAGTTGTTGGTTTCCCCCTAAGGACAAACTCCCAGAGTGACGTAACTTGCTGACTTCATTGCTGACTTGGCACTGGCCGAGTGGTTGCCACGTGTCACTTAGATTTGTGACTTACGTGTACCTAAAATGCCAACTGGACCTTGACACTTGTCACCATTTGATTGTGCCATGTGTCATTGTTGACATGGTCTTTACTAATGTGGATTCACTGATGTGTCACATGTCCTCCTCCTGGATCTAATGGTCGTAGGTTCATCTGAATCCTTGATCCAATGACTGTGATCAATTCTATATCAATGGTCTAGATTCATTTCGGCCTTTGGGACTTCGGGTTATTCACTTTTCCTACTTCCCAATTCTCCCAGAGTGAGATTCCTCGAATAAACCTCGAGTAACTTGACTTCATCTAACGATCCTTCTTTGACGCAAAAAGCTTATCACGATCTAACGGTTGCCGGGAATTCAACTATTTGGGATCTCGTGAATCCTTGATCCAACGACTGTGATAGGTTCTAGATCAATGGTCTAGATTCATTTCGGCCTTCAAGACTTCGGGTTATTTGCTTTTCCCACTTCCCAATTCTCCCAAAGTGAGATTCCCCGAATAAACCTCAAGATTTCTCAAATAAACCTCGAGTAACGATCCTTCTTTGACGCGAAAATCTTAACACGATCCAACGATTGTTGGGATTTCAGCTATTCGGGTTCTCGAGCCTTTGGCCTTTCTTATCCTATCCTTCCATTTTATTTTGATTGGACGATCAATATAACTGCTAAAATATTTCTTAGATCGGACGACTCATGTCATTCCTTGATCTTAACGACTGGAAAACCTCTCGAAGCTCCTGCTTCAGATCTATCGATTGAGATCTAATTCTTCCCAACCTCTGACTTCCCCTCAATCTAACGGTTCTAGACTATCCCGAAATCATAATGGACGGCTCATGTGCGTCATCTCTTCTGAGCTTTTGGGTTTATACTTGGATTCCAACTGAACCAAGATCGTTGATCGATTGGGAATTCGATCTCTATCGCATTAATGCGCTTTCCCTTCCGAGCTTCGATTAACGTTTCTTGCTTCTGATATGTTTCATCGTTATTTCTCCTGAGCTTTTAGGACCTTAAAGACATATAATGACAATACCATATTGATCTTCTTGACATCAATGCCATAATCAAAATTGATCATTTTGGCCCTCTTTGACATCAATGCCAACACCATAACACCATGTCCAACAAATTATGTGTAGTCTCAACGACAATTACAACCATCTTTTCATGTTACCGAGGGATTAATTTCGTCCCTATTATGTAAAGTAAGATTCGGTTATACCAAATGTACAAAATTGGCATTATGGGTATCCAGGAAGATTCACGAACCAGGGAGGAGTTGTGGATTTTCTCATGGGAAACAATCTTGTATTCATGTTGTTATGTTCATCTTGTAATTAGCTATTAACATGAGAATTATGTGTTGGAATTTATAATTGTGTATATGGGGAGGGGATAATCCTTTTGTAAACTGTTCATAAGGTTAATTATCAGTTATAGAAAATTGGGTAATTGTTGTGTGTGGATGTTGTTTCCATTGTAAATGTAGTATGATATATGTACTTTTCTACAAGAATGATGAGTTGGAATGATTGACTATGCAAATGGATGAGTTTTTTTGTAAATCCATGCATGATTGTTGTACATGCATGTATATTTCCATTGCTATGATGTATTTATATATGCAAAATCATCCATGGGGTTGTTTTTGTTAAATGAAGCTACAAGTTAGATTGCCCAATTCAAGGAAAGGAGAATACGAAAATCTAAGGTTTGTGGCCTAGTGACCAAGGGAAGCATCCATGTATGTTACAATACCCTTATGTCAAAATCACCTAAGTCTTGCATTTAGACCCAACCACTAATTTCAATTTCTAGGGGAACTTCACCTTACTGAGTGCCTTGACATGCCATTATGTTCACCACTCAACCATGACCCCACTAATTATTATTTCCCTTTTTTATTGTAAAACATATAAATAAAGATAAAAAAATTGTTTCGGTAAACAAAACAAAAGTGTTCATTGTATCACACGAGTTTTTATAACAAAATTTTTATGCATGTGGTGGGAGATGTTAAACAAGCTTGATGATCCATTCACCTTGACTAGCTAGTTCATGGCTTTCATTCCAATATTATATCAAGAGATGATTGCAATGCCCCCATCTTAGGCCAAATTAGTATATTTATCATTTTTGTTTTATATAATTTCTTATAAAATAGTGATATTGACCTTAACTGACATTTGATATGTCAATTCATCATTTTGTTTATGACTTGACATTATGGACTAACATGTGGAATGGATGTATGTATACACCCATGCTGACTATCGAGGATAGATTTGTGCAAACACATGTGAATATTTCTCTCCAAGAGTGAGCATGATATACTTGAACTTAGTATTTAATGTGAACCATTGGAGTCTTGTTGTGTGAACTTTATATTTATTCCCTACCATTGTTTTGAGTATGTTTTATATCTTTTGTTATGGTTTATGATTTTCTTGAATCATTTTCTTAGTTGAATTACATATATAATTGATGGGATGAGAAATATTAACAAACAAAAAATTGAAATCGACGATAGAAGATATGTCTAGAGCCTTACATTACTACAATAATAGAGTTAATGCTTGTTAAAGTCGAGATTTATACAAATGTCAACAACAAAATAAATCCAACCCAGTGAAACAAAACATGGGAGATATGGGCAGGAAATGACAACATGTGAGACCTTTTCTCTTTCATGTAGGCCATTTGTAAAAAAACATTTTAGGATCCAATGCACACTCTTGAAAAAAGGAGCTCTTTGATACACTAATCAAGTTCTCTCACAGACTCTCCTATGCATGTTCCCTTTGGCATTTTCCAATCATATCTTTTGTTATGGTTTATGATTTCCTTGAATCATTTTCTTAGTTGAATTACATATATAATTGATGGGATGAGAAATATTCACAAACAAAAAATTGAAATCRACGATAGAAGATATGTCTAGAGCCTTACATTACTACAATAATAGAGTTAATGCTYGTTAAAGTCRAGATTTATACAAATGTCAACAACAAAATAAATCCAACCCAGTGAAACAAAACATGGGAGATATGGGCAGGAAATGACAACATGTGAGACCTTTTCTCTTTCATGTAGGCCATTTGTAAAAAAACATTTTAGGATCCAATGCACACTCTTGAAAAAAGGAGCTCTTTGATACACCAATCAAGTTCTCTCACAGACTCTCCTATGCATGTTCCCTTTGGCATTTTCCAATCATATGCTCAACAATCATTTTCCCACTACAATCATGATACTCAATCACTCAAACTTCCATTGAGAACTCTATAGTCTCTGTTTCATCACCTTGGTTGACAATGCTTGTATAAAAGCACTTGCAAATCTGGGTTGTCCACTTGTCCGCTTTAAGGAAGAGATAAATAGTACTAGAAGGATTTATGATTATAATCTAATACAAAAGCAAGTCTAGGAAGAAAATGATCCACCTCAATACAATGAGTTTGGGATTTATGAGAATTTTGTTTCAACTATATGAATTTTCATTGCAAATGTTTTGCACTATGTTTATGGCCATGAAGTGGTCCTTGGTTGAAAAGTTGATTATTTTTAATTTTACCTTTCTCCTGAAGTTTATTGGATTTTGGTTGCTTTTGGGATTGTTGTATTCAAACATGCATCTTTAACTTTGTTAATGGTCAATGTCCCAACACTATCCATGAATTAGGAAGAAAAAAAAAATCATATAAGCCTCGAATGTCATGAAAATTTGTATAATGTATGGCTTGTGCCTTCTTACTAATCATACACATCCCCTCAAATATTATTATGTGGATTTTTAATAGTTTACTAGCAATACTTGACCTACCTTATAACAAAAGGTCCTCCAATCCATCCTCCCATTGACGGCTCACATATGTTGAAGTACACCATTTGAATTCCCTTGTTGTGGTCTAGATGTGTGATTATGCTCTCCCATTTGATGTTTAGCACCATGGTAGAGTCTCTTAGCCTAGACTTTGGTATTTTGCTTTTGTTTTCATATGTTTGGCTCTATTTTTGGCTAAACCATTTGGCTCACTCCCTTGCTAATTCAACCTTTCTTGGGCCCCATCCAATGGTTGTGTCTTTTGGTTAAGTTTAAAAACATCTATATGTTCCCCAAACATTCCTAATACATCGGGGCATGATCTTTAATGAGTTTAAATTAGTGAAAATTTCCTTTACCTTGAATGGCACTAAAACATGCTTTGAACTACTATTTTTTTCTATCCATATTGTATCTATGGCCCAAGGATTTCACTTACATGTGCTACATAAGACTATTTTATCTTGAGTAACCTATGGCATGGGCTTGTCCAATGGTATCTAAGGTCAAAACCCATGAGTTGATTGTTACAAAGAAAATACACTTCCAATAGTGAGTGTAATGGGTATCTACACTAATAAAGTGTTTGTATATCTATTTATGTCGCACCCTTCCCCTTTGCCAAGGGCCTCTACTCTTTCTCTCATTCATACCAAAACTCCCTAGTATTTCTATCCCTCTCATATTCTAGCAATCTCTTTACATCTTTCATGCTCTTCGAACTCCAACCCTTCACCCACAAGAGGTTGCTACTCTTGGTAATTCCCTCTTCATTGTCATGGATCTTCATTTGTCGCATCAATCATTGGATTGTGGTTATTTTTTTCTCTATCCCTAGTCACACTTTGATCCACCTTCATCTCCACCTCAAAAGGAGGTTTGGCAGAAGCCTTTAACTAAGGAGGTAACCTTCTCAACTTAGGGCATTGGTCATACATACTCACACTTATTTTTATTTTTATTTATTTGAGTGTGTGTTTTCTTGTGCTTTCTGAAGGACCGGACATTGTCACTGAGAGGGGGGGGGGTGTGTGAATCAGTGACAGAATAATTTTATCAATTTTTCTTCTATTAATGCAATCAATAATTTAACATAATATTTATCCTGGAACCCAATTAGGAAAACCACAAACACTTTTCTATTAACTGCAAAATTATGTTTTTACAAGTTACATAGAAGGAAGATGTTCTTCCTTTTAGATCAACACCAACTAATCAGGATGCACTCACACCCTTGTTCACCAGCACCAACTAGAAGGAGGCTTCGACCCCCTGTTTAGTCAGCTAAAACTGACAAGGAAGCACCTACTCCCCTTGTTCACCAACACCAACTGGTAGGAGGTTACAACCCCCTATTTAGTTAGCTACAACTGACAAGGAAGCACCTACTCCCCTACAAGCTCCAACCTGCCCTTGCACCACCCAACCACCCTTAATTTCTAAATCTGGAAAATTTTTGTATCATACACTGGATTGCATAACTGCTTTGTCTCCTTTTGTTCTTGATCTTCAATAAGACATTGACATGCACCTTAGAACTAATAGTTCTTCCTTGGACTCTGTTTCTGTTTCGATCTTCTTCAATGGACTGCAAAGATGCCTTCTTCTCACCACTCTTTCTCATTTATATATTCTTCCAACTGGTGTGGGCTATGAAACATTGTGTCCCTTTGTTTGGACCATCACACCCCTTCATTTAACAATAATCTCATTTGTTTTTCTTTATCCAAATATTATCGAGAAGCCCTTTCAATTTAATGAAAATGCTTTTCATTAATCGATCACAGGTATGGATCGATTTCATTTAAATTAGTTCCATAACTTTGCAAATATTGCAGAAATCGAGTTCTGCAGAGGCGCTTCCTTCACACCATTTTCATATGCCCGACAACGCAAAAACCGCAGGCTTATCAATTTAAGTGATGTATTATATTTTACCTGTATTTCTCTTATTCCACATGACCACAGGCGGTGACCAGACGCTAGGCTAAGAGAGTTCTTGATCACTTATCAAATCAACGGTCACGTTTTAATCTCCCGATGAGATGGACGACTCTCAATACTTCGGGACTTCATCCTTCGCGACTTCCAGCCTCTTTAAAAATCTCTCGAGTAAAATACGCATGTCCATAATCTTCAATGGTTGAGAATGCTCCCGAAGTGTTCTTCAGATCAGACGACTCATGTTCACTTCGGGACTTCAGCCTTCGGGACTTCGGGACTTTGGGACTTAGGTCATTTGTTGGTTGTGAAACTCCCGAAGTAAAAACTCTTTGAGTGACGTAACTTGTTGACGTGGCATTTCATGAGTGGTTTCCACGTGTCACCTAGATTCGTGGCTTACGTATTCTTAAACTACCTATGGGACTTTGACACTTGTCATCAGTTGATTACGCCACGTGTCCTTGCTGATGTCGCTATTGATGATGTGGGCTCTCAATGTGAGTGATACATGTCTTATCCTCGTGACTTCGGAACTTCGACCTTCGGGACTTCAGGCCTTTGGCCTTGCTTATCCTATCCTTCTACTTTCATCAATCTAACAGTCAGGATATCTTTCGAAGTGTTTCCTCAAATCAAACAGCTTATGTCTATTTCGGGACATTTGTGGCTTACTCTGTCCTTCCACTAAACATGATCTAATGATCATGATATCTCCCGAAGTGTTCTTCATATCGGACGATTCACATTTTCTTTGGTACTTCGGCCTTCGGGTGATCTTACTTGTTCTCAACCCTTTTTCTCCCGAAGTGGTCAACGTCAAAGTTGACCATAACTACCTTGGCACGCTCTGAATAGATCAGGCGATCCTCATTTACTTTGGGACTTCATATCGGACGGTCTTCGTCTTTACTTATCCAATCCTTCCACTTAACTTGATCCAACGATCGACGTAGATTGTGGAACCATATCTTGGGGGTGGTTTAATTCGTTGCAAAAACTTCGCAATTGAAGTTGTGTGATTGTTGGTGAGTCAACCACAGTCGTTGATCTTTGAATCGATGAGATCTGACGATCTAGAATAATTGTGAGATTGGAAATAATGTATAGTTTAATTCTCCCTTCGCGCTCCACAATCAATCTGTGTCGTTGATCTGGCACTTGCCTATCCAACGATCCTAATTTGATCTAATTGTTTACTAGTCCTCCAACACGTTGTTTAATTCTCCTTTTGCTCTCTGCAATCCATCCATGTCGTTGATCTAGCGCTTTCCCTTCTGAGTTTCATGTGCTTCATCTCTTCTGAGCTTCTGATATTCAGTCGCTAACCCTCTTGAGGTTTTTCATCTCTGCGTACTATGATACTGTTTGACATCAATGACACTACGTCCAACACTTTCATTTCACTTTATTCATAGATAACATATTCTTCTCTGTTTCCATTGGGGATGAGTAAATTTATAGGTACACGTAGTAAATTTCTAACCCTCATTTTTTTGCTTGATGTATGCTTTCCCCCCCAAGCCTAAATAGCTTGTTGTAGATTAATTTTTCTTATGATAGTTAGTGCACACCTAGTTAAGGGTTTTCACCCTCCTAATAAGATAATAAAAATAAGATCCCTTTCTAATTTTTTTATAACAAATGAAAAGTGGGTTAATAAATCTAATGCTTGTTGTTTGATGTTTGCATTCGATTGAAGGGTTCTCCAATTTTCATCTACAATTACTTTCCTTTCATTTTCAGATTAGCTAAAGTAGTTAATTAAACTACCTAAGATTTACTTTCTTGCTTTGATAGTTACTCTAGTTACTTCTCTTGTTGTAAATCAACATAATAAATCTCACGTTAGACTATAAACACCAACTAAAGCTCATTAATCAATAGCAATATCTCGATAAACTTAGTGGTATACCCTTATCCATCCTTCTTCCCTCTCCTAATATTCCCATTTTTCCTAAAAAATCGAGTGGTGACTCCAATCCCCTTCAAGAACCTTAACTTGGGTCATCCACCTCATGGTAATGCAGTACCTCACTCTAACTATCATGCTAAAAAAGCAAGATCTCACATTATATTGTTTGACTGACTTGTGAATTATTATTAGTTGAATGTACTGCTTATTTGTTTCACTTTATTTATCTAAATTTTTGTGCCCTTAATGTTATTATATTTTTATCAAGTAGACCTTGGGAACATCCCAAATTGTTCTACAACACAACTCTTGTTATGTTTTTATCAAGAATGCCTTGCACATGTCCAAAAATACTCTCCATCCCATTGTTATAATATTTTTGTTAAGCATACCTTTGGTGGATCTCAAACTACTGTGCATCTTAGTTGTTACTTTGTTTTTACTAGGAAGATCTTGGGAGAATCCAAACTCTTTATGCCTCAATTGCCATTATATTTCTATTAGGAAAGCCTTGGGTGAATCCCATATCCCTATGCACCTTAATCTTTATTAAACTTTTACTATGAAGGCCTTGGCCATATCCCAAATTTTTATGTACCTCAACTATTATTGTACTTTTAGCAAGTAGGTCTTGGACCAATCCAAATGATGCCATATGTTCTCAAATGTGGTAATATTTTATTGGGGAGACCTTGGGTAGATCCCAAGATTTACTTCATCATGTTATTTCCACATTGTTCTTTGGTTCCTAGGGAATCCCTAAATGGGATTTGGGCACAAACATCTTGAGAAATCTAGTAGTTGTTAGGTATCTTGTTTAAGACTCCCCAACCTAGACCACAAATGGTCTCATTGTCTCAAAGTTAACTTGGTTGCCTGGTACTTGTACCTATAATTGGTAATGGTCAGAAATTAATCAAATGCTCTTGTTCACTTAGACTTTTTCTAAGAACTCTTGGGACTTTCTTTGACTCTCGTAGATGTAAGTTGGTCTATCTGTACTAAGGAGTAGTACCTATGTTATTTGACTTGGTTTGATTGGATTTTGTGTGCATTCAATTTATTTGGAGGGATTGCATGAGTGTATGTTAAGCTACATCGACATGTTTGAGTGTCTTATGTTGTATTTAGAATATGGATTGCAACGGTCGATGTGGATTGCAAAACCATATCTTGCGAGTGGTTTAATTCGTCACCCAAACTCCGCAATTGAAGTTGTGCGATTGTTGGTGAGTCAACCAAAGTTGTTGATCTTTGAATTGATGAGATTTGACAACCTAGAATAATTGTGGGATTGGAAATAACATATAGTTTAATTTTCCCTTCATGCTCCACAATCAATCCATGTTGTTTATCTGGCACTTACGTATCCAATGATCCTGATTTGATCTGATCGTTGACTAGTCCTCCAACACGTTGTTTAATTCTTCTTTTGCTCTCCGCAATCCATCCATGTCGTTGATGTAGCGCTTTCCCTTCTAAGTTTCATGTGCGTCATCTCTTCTGAGCTTATGATCTTCAGTCGCTAACCCTCATGAGATTTTTAATCTATGTGTATTGTCATATTCTTTGACATCAATGACAACACATTAATGACACTATGTCCAACAATCTCCCCCTTTGTCATTGATGGAAACACACCAATTTCATACACAATATCCCCATGTGATGATGCTTCTCTCTTCTAAAGTTACTCTCCCCCTTTGACATCAATGGCAAATGGTTGCTTCCCCTATGGTAAAGCTCTATCTATATGTATGCTTCTGACCAGAATCTAAACTCAGGTAACTCCTCTCGCAATCATACTTTTCCTATCATAACTGAATGACTCCTCTTGACTTTGATTGTTGTCTCCCCTTGAATTGGTGCCAATTGATGCTTTTTTTTTTTTAAAGATTAGATTGGAAGAGGGATTACTCCCAATCTTTGCCCGAGATATTCAAATACATCTCTACTTAAGGGTTTGGTAAAAATATCTGCCACATGTTCTTGTGTTGGGACATATTCCAATTTAGTGTTCTTATTTTCAGCTTGATCTCTTAGATAGTGGTATTTTATGGGAATGTGTTTTGATTTGGAGTGTCGAACAAGGTTCTTGGAGAGACTTATAGCACTTGTATTATCATAGTAGATAGTAGTCGGTTATTCAAACACTATTTTGATGGCTTGTAAGGTTTGTTTCATCCATTCCACTTGTGTGCAACATTATGTTGCTGTGATATACTCAGCTTCAGTGCTAGACAGAGAAATTGAGGATTGTTTCTTGCTTATCCAAGCTACCAATGATTCTCCCAAGAATAATTCTCCTCCACTTGCACTTTTTCTATCATCTACACAACCCGCCCAATCTGCATTTGAATAGGCTTTTAAAGTGAATGAATCTGTGCTAGGGTACCAAAAACCAAGATCTATGGTTCCTTTCAAATACCTAAAGATTCTTTTCATATCTTCAACATGGATCTCTTTTGGTGCTGCTTGGAATCTATCCACCGTCCCAACAACTTGCTTGACATCAGGTCTGGAAGTTGTTACATAAAGTAAACTCCCAATCATTGATCTGTAGTGTTTTGGATCTACATCTTTGGACTCATCTTCCTTGCTTAGTTTGCATCCAACTGTCATAGGTGTACTAACAGGTTTGCAATCCTCTAACTGGAATTTCTTAAGCATATATTTAACATACTTGGACTAATGGATAAAGAATCCTCTTTTGGACTGTATTATTTGTAATCTAAGAAAGAAATTCAGTTCACCAAGCAAGGACATTTCAAATTCTTATTGCATTCTCCTAGCAAAGTCCTTACTCATTTTTTCATCATTACTACCAAATATAATATCATCAACATATACTTCCACAATAATCATGTTGTTACCAACAATTTTACAATAAAGATTGTTGTTTGTTGATCCTCTTTTGAGGTCTTGTACTTGTAAATAAGAATCTAGCCTTGCATACCATGCTCTGGGTGCTTGTTTTAGCCCATATAGTGCTTTCTTTAGTTTACAGACATAGTCTCCTTTGTTAGTTAATTGAAATCCTTCTGGTTGCTCAATATAGACTTCCTCTTCTAGGTTTCCATTGAGGAATGTTGACTTGACATCCATCTGGTATACTTTAAAATTTTTGTAGTTGGCGAAGGCTAAGAACATCCTAATTGCCTCTAATCTAGCCACAGGTGCAAAGGTTTCTTCAAAGTCCACCCCTTCAACCCAAGCATACCCTTTACACACCAATCTGGCTTTGTTTATGATTCCTTTCCCATTCTCATCCATTTTGTTTTTATACACCCATTTAGTTCTAATGACATTTTTATTTTTTGGTCTTGGAACTAGTTCCCAAGTTTGATTTTTTTCAATATGGTCCAATTCTTCATTCATACCATTGACCCAATTTTCATCTTTACATGCCTCTTTGATTGAGCTGGGCTCAATATGTGACAGAAGTGTTATTTATGTCTCATAAAACAGTTGTCTTCTTGTATGCACTCCATCGTTTTTATTTCCAATAATCAGTTCCTCAGGATGATTCCTTTGAGTCGTTCTTGAGGGTGTCTTTGTGTATCTTCTTTGGGATTGTTCTCTTATCTCTTCTTCTTTAATATATTCCTCGTCTTCAACTAGTATCCATATCATCCTCTTCCTTTTCTTATTTATCCTCTTCTACTTCTTATGCTTGTGTGCCAACTGACTCATCTTCATCTTCATTGTCAAGTATAGTCTCTTGATGTTTGATCCTTATTGTTTTTAAATCATCCACCATGACATATGCACTCTCAACAATCTTATGTAATCTAAGATTGTAGAATTTGTATGCTTTCTTGTTAGAGGCATATCCAAGAAAGATACCTTCATCGGATCTAGCATCAAATTTTCCGAGATTCTCATCAAGCCTTTTGATGTAACACTTACTTCCAAAGACCTTGAAGTATTTTACCGAAGGAGCTCTTCCAAACCATAGTTCATAAGGAGTCTTGTTACTATTAATCATGAGATGACCTTTGTTCAATATGTATACAGTCATGCTTACAGCTTCCCTCCAATATCCATCAAATAATTTTTTTTCATTGAGCATAGTCCTTGTAGCTTCCTGGACTGTTCTATTCCTTCTCTCAACAATCCCATTTTGTTGAGGTGTTCTAGCAGCAGAGAATTGTCTTTTTATTCCATGGGTTTCATAAAAGAGATTAAATTCTTTTGAGGTGAACTCACCACCATTGTCTGATCTAAGACATTTGATTTTTGTCTCTTTTTCATCTTCAACAAGGGTCTTAAAGGCTTTGAATTTGTTAAGTGCTTCTGATTTTTCCTTGAGAAAACATACCCAACCCATTCTAGTAAAATCATCAATGAACAACATAAAGTAGGACTCTCCTTGCAAACTCTTGGTCCTTGTAGGTCCATAGAGGTCGGTGTGAACAAGATCTAAAGGTTTTTAGGTTGAGTATTCTTTTGTTTTGAACCTTGTTCTAGCTTGCTTCCCTAGTTGACAGTGTCTACATATAGGATTTGAGGGCTTTATGATTTTTGAAAATTTTCTTACTGCCCCAAGATTGTTGACTTTCACTAAATTGTCAAAGTTGATGTGCCCCAACCTTCTATGCCATAGCCAACTTTCATGTACTAAATTTATATGACACTCCTCATTCAATTTTGTATTTAGTATATATACATTCTCAGAAGTTCTAGGAGCAGTACCAACCAATTTTCCTGAGTCCTCTCTCCTAATCTCACATTTTTGGGAATCAAAGATGCAAATGTGCCCCTGATCACAAATTTGGCCGACACTTTGTTTTTACTAGGAAGACCTTGAGAGAATCCAAACTCTTTATGCCTCAATTGCCATTATATTTTTATTAGGAAAGCCTTGGGTGAATCCCATATCTCTATGCACCTTAATCTTTATTAAATTTTTACTAGGAAGGCCTTGGCCATATCCCAAATTTCTATGTATCTCAACTATTATTGTACGTTTAGCAAGTAGGTCTTGGACCAATCCAAATGATGCCATATGTTCTCAAATGTGGTAATATTGTTATTGGGGAGACCTTGTGTAGATCCCAAGATTTACTTTATCATGTTATTTTCACATTGTTGTTTGGTTCATAGGGAATCCCTAAATGGGATTTGGGCACAAACATCTTGAGAAATCTAGTAGTTGTTAGGTATCTTATTGAAGACTCCCCAACCTAGACCACAAATGGTCTCATTGTCTCAATGTTAACTTGGTCGCCTAGTACTTGTACCTATAATTGGTAATGGTCGGAAATTAATCAAATGCTCTTGTTCACTTAGACTTTTTCTAAGAACTCTTGGGACTTTCTTTGACTCTCGTAGATGTAAGTTGGTCTATTTGTACTAAGGAGTAGTACCTATGTTATTTGACTTGGTTTGATTGGATTTTGTGCGCATTCAATTTATTTGGAGGGATTGCATGAGTGTATGTTAAGGTACATCAACATGTTTGAGTGTCTTATGTTGTATTTAGTATATTATCTCTTGCTTTCTTTAGTGCACTGAGTGTCAACAAAGGATCATGATAGATGGGTAAGCTCGAGAGTTATATTGTTGGTTAGAAAATGCTCCTTACAATTCCAATTCCCCTCAATGGAATATGATTTTGTGAACCTTTATCTTCGTTCATTAGTTTGATTTAAAAAAAACTAATAGTAATTGAATGCTCAACAACAAGTGTGTTTTGTGATGCTTATAGTACTAGAATCCATACATGGATAAGTCCTTTGGAATAGGATAGGACATTTGTTATTGTTGTTATGCTACCAGATTGCATAGAGGTGAGAGTGCCATGTAAGAGTTAACATTGATCAAGGAACTTGTTTAGTTAACCTCAGGGTAGGAAATGTGACTTTTGTATCTATTTTATATCTTCTAATTTAAATTTATTTTTGTGTGAATTTACTTATTTTTTAGACTATACGCACGATATCATTGGCTTGAATGGATGGGGCATTTTATCTTATTGTCGCATATGTAAAAGTGTTTATATTATTGTTACTTATGAAGGTTTAGTGGCTATAGTTTAAGGAATCCATTATGTTCTTTGATTATGTGAACAAAGGATTCTCAATGTATTTTCTTATTGGCTTTGGTGTGATGCTTCTTATAAACATTAGCAACAATAGTTCAGAAATCTCCAAAACTATTATAGATTTACTCTCATGGAGATTTGAGTGGTTGTAGTTATGCGAGCTTGTAGGAAGTAATCATGGTATAAACACCTTGAGTTTTAAGATTAGTAAGAATCACATAAGGACCCTAAAGAAACTCTGTTTGAAGTTTGGTATGTTTACCTCGTTAATATTTCTCGTTCCATTGCCATGTGTTAGTTGTTGACATGGATACTCAACACCAATTATCAATTTCCTATTCAGTTGTAGGATGCCACATAGGCCTTGAGAATGGTGTGTTTATATGAATCCCTTCTCCCACTCTTAGTCAATGTATTGATATCAATCCATTGTATCATTGAGGTATCATGCCATATCAACCCTTTTTATTCCCACAAGTTGTAGCTTAATATGAATGAGGTCGTACCCCCATAGGAAACAAATCATCAGGGTATTGAATTTCCCTCTTCTCTATGAATAAATTAATTTAATTTATCATATGAATTTGACCTAATTATTGGGTGAGATCATCTAGCGAGACTTCACTTGTGCCACATTAGACATTTGACCTCTCGACACTCAATGCAGTTGAGCATTAACATGTGTAATTTTGAACATATCAATTAAGAAACATCAACATTATGGTGAGATTTTGTGCTAGAGTCTCAATATTTAGTATTTTTTACAATGTTAGGTTATCTTGTTATCAAGCCATCCCAATGCCCTTGAAGGCCTTTTCAAGTTGGATTATATATACTCAATAAGGTTGAATCAATTACACATGTCTACGAAATGATGGCTATAGTTTGATGATAGCCTTGTGTCAATGTGGGGTTCTCTTTTATATCTATAAAAATTAAGTAATATACCATCGACCATTGGCCTATTGGGGCATCTATTATGCTTAAACTAGGTGTGAGTTGACATACTTTTCCAATATTGGAGCCATTAGGTTAGTTGGGGATCAAGGTCAGTAGGATAGAAGACCTCTAAACATGATCGATTGACCCAATGGATGACTTGTTAACCTATGTACTCACGTCTCAAGTATGCCACACACCCCTCCTTGGATGCCATGTCAAGTGGACATGTTAACATGCCATGTTATCCTTAAGACTAATGAGGGATTAGTCAATTACACCCTTTTATATCTAGTGAGATTTCACAAAGAGTCAGGCTATTGAATTTATGCTTAGCTGATTTTCCATTAATAAAGGAGTTGGGCTATTGGGTCATATGATCATTCTTCTATGACCGGATAGATAGGAAAGAATGTTATGATGACAAGAGAGAGGGATATATCTCATCATCGGGATATGGCTCATTGGATTATTTGGGAATCTTTAAATCCTATAAATATTGGTTCCTCATTGACTTACTTTACGCAACCAAAGAATATGTTCTCGCTAAATACACTACCACATGTCATCCACTAATCAAGAATTCAATGGGGGCTACTTATAATTGGAGAGAAAAAGTAAATCATATTAAGGTTAATTAAACCTATATTAAAACCTTAACATGATTATAGTAAATAGAGAAACCAATGGTAACTTTGGTAGGGGAGACAAACGGCACAAGGGTGAATGATGAAGAGAACCTATTGGAAATATGATCTTTAACATTAATCAAACTTAAGAGAAAAGTAAGTATATCATAGGATGTTAGGAGAAGTTAGGGAGCTTAATCTTCACTCTATAAAAATACTGGAATGGATTGCATAAGTCTAGAAATCAATTCATGTAAACTACACAAAGAGTTCTATGATGTTTTTTTGTCGACAAAAGCCATGCCACATGTGAAACTTAGATTAATTAACAAATAGCTCAAAAAAATGTGTGAAAAGTTTGTGGCTATGGAAATGTAGTGTTAGGGGGGTGTTAGAATGATCAAAATTAACAACTATATCATTAGATTTCCTCAGTTGAGAACAAATTCCCACTATGATATCATATTATTTGTCATAATGAT
Organism: Picea mariana; assembly: GCA_032191745.1. NCBI lineage: Eukaryota > Viridiplantae > Streptophyta > Pinopsida > Pinales > Pinaceae > Picea > Picea mariana. The sequence goes on along the minus strand of JASDQU010100305.1, from coordinate 210,583 downwards.
TTATAATAACAACATGACTATGGACAAAAAAAATCACTGAGGACTTCCTATACTAAAACTGATATACATAATAATTAGACCATTATGACTCTCTAATGCCTTTGTTCTTCTACTCTTACTAGATCCCTGGTATAAATGATATTTGTGTCTTCCCCCATTTATTTTGAACAAGATAGCAGGAGTTCCACTCCCCAATTGAGCTCAACACCAATGCTAGCGAACTTGTCTACCATCTAATTTAATTGCTCGTGGACATACATTTAAATTATGTGTAGTCAAAGGATTTTATAGATTTTGAATGTTTGTGAGTTTATTTTCTAAATTCAAGTTAGTTATCTTATCCTCTTTGAACAATCCCAATTTGGAACGTTAAATTTTCTTAATATTCAATTTTGAATCTCTCTCAATTACAAGGTCCTACATTCTTAAGCTTTGAAAATGCTAAATATTATTTAATACCATAAAATTAATTTAAAACAATGGATCATAACTATTTCCTAAGGAAAATCTAATTTAGCAAATAAGTTAGTTAAAGAGGATACAACATTGCAAGAGTTAAGTATAAAATCAGTTGAAAAAGCCACAGTGATAAAATTATTGAGAGAAGAATCACCATGAATGCATTCAACACTCCATTTAAGTTTTGAGAAAGGGCTATTTGTTTGCCAGATTTAAAATAAGTTATCAACAAAATAAATTATTTAAGTAATGAATTTAACAACTTATACATAAAAAAGAGAACAATTTAAATGTTAAATTAAGCAACTAAAAGCTAAATTATAACAAAAACTAACACGTTCAACCTAAAATTTATATAACAAAGAATAACATAGCTCTGATATCTTAATTCACTTCTACGTCATTAATGTTAGCTTTTATGAACACAATATTAGACAAAGCCAAATTATCTATTTAGTATTAATGTTCACAAATGAGGTATTCCCCTCCCAACGCGTGACGTCATATGGTTAGCGGACATTTTGCCAACAATTATTTCATTACCATCTTGGAGGAAAACGAGTTGGAGGACAACACCATAAATTGCATATAGATATTCAACGAGACTTCAAGCTTCAAGTTGCAAATATCCAAAACACAATGTTGCAAGTTGGCTCAAGAAGACATTCATACTTGGTAAATAGTTAAGGGTGGTAATGGATATTTCCAAGCATTTAAGTTTTTTGGGATCCCTTTGCCTTCCAAGCTTCATTAAACTTCCTTTTCCTTTGTAAGGTGGTGTTGCAATTAATAGTCATTAAAATTGATAATTGGATCTCATGACCTCTATTACTAGCATGTAAATTCCATATTTACTAGAAGGTGTTAGATTCTACTCATGTTTACTACTTTTCTTGTTGGGTTTCACTTGCTACAACCTTAGCAACGATTAGAGATGCTCCTTCGAGATTTTATCTGGGTTGACCTTCATGAAAAAAAGGCTCTCATGTGGTTAGTCGAGGGCTTTGTTATAGCTCAAAGGAGAGGGGTGGATTGGGGATGAATGGTTATTTCTGACAATCTCAAGCCTTTTTGTGAAAAATGGGTAATTTGGGATGGGAAGGGTCGTGAGAATTGGAAAGTGCTCATGTACATTTGCATCTTATGAAGAGATTGATAAGTAAAAAGATATGGAGGAATGTCAATTTCCAAGCTTTGTTATTAACTTTAACAAAAGTCCAAATCTAGGGTGCCTTTGTGGTTCAAGGTATATGAAGGCTGGGTGGTTATCAAGCACCATCTTTCCTAGAAGGTGGGTTTGCTACATACATGTAGTCTTGAATGATCATTGCATATTGTATTCTCCTCTGGTTAAATATGAAGGTAAATATTTGGTAGAAACAAGTATGTTCTTAGCTAGGCGTCTATTAAAAAAAGGTGTCATGAAATCAAGGGATCCCTTTGACGAAGACACATATAATCGAAATCCATGGGCTATGTTGAAAGATAAAAAAATAGGTTAAGCACACCATACAACTTATCATTGAGTTGATCTAGGAGTATCATAAGTTGGTCTTAGATGATGTGTTTCTTTAGTTTGACATGCTTGCTCCAACTACTTGGTGGAAAAACTAGGGGTGGAATTGTTCAAAAGGGTTCAAAAAATACAAATATGCTAAGGGTATTATTGGCTCAACCTCGGCTAGTCATCAATGTCAAGTTAAATAAGTCGTAGATGGTGGCCTCTGAGCAATCTACATGGATGTTTTGGCTCCGTGCAACCTGACAAGATTTTAGCATGCCTGAGAAAAACATGTTTTCATGATTGATATTTTTGGGTGGCCTTCCTCTTGACCAATTCCCAAAGTATCTTGGAGATTCCCAATCCAAATGCCCTTTCTACAACAAATATGAAACAATCAAGCACATGTTCTAGTTTGGTCCCTATGTCAAGTCACTCTAGGTTTGGGCCTCAATTGTACATGGATAACTCCTCCCTTCATCCATACCCTAGAAATTTGTTCTCCTCTGCAATGATCTTTAATGGGTAGTGGAATTCCATGTAGCATGCTAGTTTGTTAGAATAGAGATTGTATTTCTAATTGGGAAGAAACTAATCAAAGTATTTTTAAAAAATCCCATTTCAGTAAGTTCACTTGGTATGATAAAGCTCTTATCCGTGCCAACCTTCGCATGTTGATCCACGTACAAGTTGGATATGTGGACATCGAGTTGGTGCATCTCAGGTGATTGCTACAACAACATTGAGGGGTGTCTTCTTATACTATGAGTTGGGTTCCCTTGTAGGTTCACTCCCCTATGGGTTGGCTCTCTCACATAGTTAAGGAGCACAATGAACATCTAAGCCACATCTACGAGCAACACAACTAGTCATCTCCCCCTCAATCTACGAAAGATAAGTTCCCCACACTTGATTTCGATATCTTTATGGAGAAACAAACATCCTTAACACCAAAATGATGGTGGATGGGAACATATTTTTTCTATTAACCAACCACCAATTAATGGGTGGAGCTTGAACCTAGATTACCATGACCATCCTCTAGACATGGGATCTATCATTACTACTTAGTATTAATGTTTATCTTTGTTATGGCCATATGGCCTCCATATTTGGTTTATGCTCTGTATTTTTTTGTGCTTTCCCATATGACTATTTTTATGATGGTTTTATAAATCCCTCAGGGCTTGGAATTTATATTTTTTGATAGACCTATGGACTTAGACTTGGCTTTGGCTCGTGGAAATTGCTTTGGCAACCCTTTTTTTGATAATATGCAAGCACGTATCATTTTTTAATAAAGTACAAAGGAAACATTTTGTTAACAAAAAAGGTTCATGTGACAAAACCTAATTAACGAGATCAAGGAAAGAAGATCTTAAAAAAAGAGAGATTAGGGGGTGCTTAAACCAAGTTTAAAACAAATGAAATAAGTAGGTTAAGACTTGGTTTAAGGACATAGAGAAAGACTAAGATAGAAGATCATATACGCAGAGATAACACTAATCTTGGCAAGAGGCCTATGAGGGGAGATGAGAATTGTGATCTCTATTAACATTCTAGGTCAATAAAAAACAAGTACTGCACCATAGTGAAGTTATACTCTAATTGGAACCTAATCTCTAAGTTTTTGTAGAAGAGATTCAAATATGAATACTCCACTAAATATCAGCAATGAAACACAAAATCATAGAATTTACAAATACAATATAACAATAACATCGACCAAAAGTATCTCTACATATCGAACAATTACTACAACTTTCAAATCACTATCAAGTGCATGTGGAGAAACCCCTAACATTTGGAATATACAAATTATGCAAATATTGAAGAAACTTTGGTCATCGAACTCTAAAATTAAATTGCTATGTAAGTGAAAATATTGTAATTGAGCTTGAGATATAATGTTTTAATCGTCATTCGCAACAATGATTGAAACCACGTTAAAATTCACACAAATACTAATAAATTGAAATTACATGGACCAACTCATTATTAAAACTATATTAAAGGTCACATTGTGAAAGCAATGTAAATATATATGAAATATAAAGCATGGAAACAATTAAGCCATGGAGGAGTGCACGAAGACTAGTAAATGTAACATGTTTAATCAAACATAACATCGTAAAATCTTTGCATGGGGATCAAACTAATATAGTAACAAGTAAGGTGAAATTGTTTACTATTCTATTTCATTCAGCTTTGGACGTCTATATCAACTTTGTAATTACTAGTAAACATGATATGTTGCATTCAAAACCAACCAACACACTAACGAGTGTCACAAAATTTCCTGCTAACTGCAAGATACCAGATATATAAAATATGCAGAACAGAAACGAAATGCTAGAAATAACAGAATAACAGTGAAATATCCAGCATAATCTTCACAATACACAGAAATGATATATGAAATAGCAACAGAAATAGCACTTGAACAGAAATAGCACTTGAATCAGATAGCAATGTTCACA
>JASDQU010100305.1:190492-205950 GCA_032191745.1 Picea mariana | reverse complement strand
CCTATTTATACTAAAAAGAAGCATCTAGAGGAAGATCCTTCTAGAAGCGGAAGCTTCTATTAGGTCTTCTTACATCCGCCTTATTCTATTTTATTGAAAGGTCTTATTAATATTGACCTTTATTACATCCGAATACATTGATCTACCTATGTGCGGGTTAGGACCTTAACACTAACACACTAACGAGTGTCACAAAATTTCCTACTATTTTGTTTCATTCAACTTTAGGTGTCTACAATCATCTCCATTTTTCTTAGTAAGTATAATATGTTTGATAGAGTGTATTGCAATTTAAGTTTGCATAATCACCCCTAAATTCTTGGGAGGATTGTAATTAAGGAAAATGAAATACTTTAATCAAGCTTTATCAAATATATTAATTTGGAGATGGAGCCCAAAAGGGTTAACACAATCAATTTTTATTAATGTTGTTGAGAATTTTGCTAGTTCTATGCTAGTAGGTGCCTAGTTCAAATCCCCTTGGATTAGGTGCACTTGTCTACACCACATACTCTACAACACTTTTCAGCCCTAGATTTATATTTTGAAGCTAGCCGTTTTTGCCAAAGAGTTTTAAGGAAAGAGGGAGGAGCATGAGGCCTTGCTTAAGCAACACCGGAATGAGCCTCCTCCCCTTAGGGTTTTGACTTTGTGGCCCTGCCATTGCAGCACTAGAAAGCCTAACCCTCTTGTCCTTAGATTTAGATCTTCTCGAGACTTTAGCCTTACTCCTTGACTCCATTTACCCTAAGGCACTAGTCTAGAACTCCAACGTTGAGTCAATTGTGTTGAAACAACCTTTCAAACTTCCAAAACTTGAAACCCTAACTAACCCTAGCGACTTACTAACCCTAATTTAATGATGACGTCTTGCCTCTTTTGAACTCTTGCTTGGTATTAAAGTTGCGGCTAGGTCATCCATCGATAGACATTGAAGTGTTGAGTATTTTCATTGGCTTATTTTACAAAACGTCCATCTCATTGCCTAGCAAACTAACCTAGAAACTAGGCTGACGTCACCCCTAGTAGGCTTGACACAACAATATTATATGTGAGCATGTTTAAAGCGTTGTGATAATCCAAGGATTGATTTTTGTACATTGAATGCTGTTATCATTTGGTATTTATTGAAGAAGTAATATTATAAGCCATAGCCTTTATTGCAATCATTGACTTCGTCAATAATTACTTTTATTTATGCTCATGTGTATTTCATATTGATAGTCATTGACAATTGAAGTACTAACCACTGTTGCACATTTTAGTTTTATTTGCCTTGTTTCACAAACAGGTGCCTGTTCAGTGGAATATCTTCCTTTTGACTATCTTTCTTGGCAGTAATCTGTGAAGGGGAAAACCTACTTTGACCTTTTGAGCCTTAATCTCTCGATCCTTTTCCCTTCAATACCCCATATTACTAGGGACGTCTCCCTTGGGATTAGTCACCCTGAATAGAAAGAGCCCCCCATCGAGGTGACAGTGGGTGGGGAAGCTCCTGTTACGCCAATTTGGTCCCTACTTTCATTCTACTTGACCTAGACTAGAAACTGAGCGATAACAATCCCAAATCAAGGATGGGTACTTATTTTGGTGGAAGTGTGCTTAATGACATTTATGTACAATGCACAGACATATTCATAACCTTATCCTCTTGTTTTTCCTTTTACCATGAATGTGCTTTGTTTAAAGCCAAAGTAATTGTTTTAAATATGCATATGATTATATTCTGTATAATAGAAATGGACGCTCAATTTTTTTTCTATATATGTTTTCAAAGTGGGCCAGTTCAATGCACATCTGATATGATAATGTTTACTCATTTGTAGGCTAGTTCAATGCACATATGATATGATAATGTTTACTCATTTATGGGTTAGTTCAATGCACATCCGATATGATAATGTTTACTCACGTGGTTAGATTGGATGTTTGGCATCACTAAATATTATATTTTATTTAAATATTTAATGAGAAGAAAATATTCAACTTACATTTACCAAAAAATAATAATTTAACTTTGCACAATAATCAAATCTATATGATAACCAATGTTGCAAAATCATTGTTTATTTTGTTTCATTCGACAATTGCATCTACTATCAAGTATATTCACAAATATATTCTTATTGAGAATTGTTGTAATTGCACTTAAAATTGCGTACTCATTTTACGCAACTATTATCAGCTATTTTTTTTAAAATTAAGAGATAAATAAAGTATCATAGTAATAATAAAACATGTATGAATGTGGAGCAAGATAAATAATGGATAAAATCACATAGAATATAAAGGATAAATTCACTCAGAATATAAATGATAAAATCACAAATTTCTTTTAAATAAATCCAAAATTTTGATTTTTTCAAACAAATTATGATTCCAAAGAAAATAAGAGATAAAATCACAAAATAGTAGTATTTTTTAAAATATACAACAATAAAGACACATAAAATTAAGATTAAAGGCATCAAAGGAGTAAAGACACAAAACTCAGATAAGAAGAACCCAAATACCTACATGATGGCTAAGTGAAGATTGCAAGAAAATATATAGAGAATAAAAACAAAGCATTCCTTAACCCTAGATAATGAATGCTAACAAATTAGATAATAAGATTCAAACAACTTTGTCTCGTGTTATTATTATCATGTAGCTTTTCTTCCTATGGTGGTAACAATCTAGGAGTTCCTCCCAAACAAAATATAGGAGAGGACTTCAATATATCAATACACGATCAATGCTTAAACCAAATTCCAAACAATATTATGATAAGAAATAATTTCAATTTTTCTAGATCCACTATAACCAAAACTATACATAAGACTTGTGAAGAAAATCATTTTCCATGGGATCTTAGTTTCCAACAACACAACAAGGATCTACCTTAAGGAGTGCTAAAGGAGCAATACAATCCTATTGTAACACAAGTCTTGGGTGTCAATTGACTAGTTGCTCTAAGCAATGCACTAAATTTTCATGTTATTGTTATATGTTCGATATACAATGTATGTAGAAGTTAGTTCTTATGTCAATAGTGAAGCAAACAAGAAGTTAGCTCTTATATACACGGGACCCATAAACTAAGTTAAAAATCTTAATTCTTATCTACATGAACTAAGTTAAAATTCTTACTATATCAACTTAGAATAACAATTAAATGTAAGAATAATATATTGGTTAAAATTCTAATTATAATGATTTAGAATAAATGTAAGAATAACATGTTAATGTATTAATAGTTATACTAAATTATATAGATAATAACAATAAATCATAAACTTCTAAACCTTCTAAATCATAAATCACAATGATAATAGTCATAAATCATAAACATTCTGTTTAATTTCGAGGAAATTATAAATCATAAACGTTCAGTTTAATTTTGAGGAAATCCATTGAGAAATTGTTGGATTTGCATGTATGAATGGTTAAATCTTTATAATCTGAGTGCAGTCGGAGTTTTTCAACATATTGAATCCATTTATGCATTCATAAATTCAATTTAAACAATAAAAAATTAAGTTTTATCCCAAATTTATATCTTAGAATTCCAACTATAAATACCAAAATGTAAAATATTTAAACAACACCATTCATGATACCAAAATGTAGAACATTTACACAAAACCATTGATACACCATTAACATTATTTATTATAAAAATAAAAAATTATGTAAAAGTAATAAAAAAAAGCAATTAATATTATCATTAATTGCAGAAATAAAAAAAATACTGAAATAATAAAAAATAATAATATACTTGCACTCCAATGCTAACTTCAAAGTTTGCAAATCCATTGGCCAATGTATGAGAACATGCCATTAGTAACTAACAAATATTTGCCAATAATTTTTGATGGATCCGTAGAGCATGTCATGGGGATGGTGTGTAGATATCCTGCGATGCTATTTACCCACCAAAACAATATATATTTTTACACATAATAAATACAAGAGGACAAATCCCCAAAGCCTTCGATCTACAAGCAAGCGACGACCTCACAGTCCCAGGGAGCCAAGTCCTTGTGCCCTCGAATATCATCAGCGCCACCACTCCACATTTCTGAGATCATCATCATCTGCAGAAATCAAGCAACTCTCTTCTAATTCATGGAATCATATATTCATCATCTACGGCCGTTGAGAGCAGGGCCTGGTCATATGACGGCTTATTGGACCGCCTTCTAGTCGTGGGAGGGAGCTAAGAAGCGCAAGGGAGGGCAGAGGAAGTTCTCCGAATGCTCTCATGATATTAGTAATTTATGCTCGGTGATATGCGGCTGGGCCATATGCCCGTTCGGGATAACAGGTCAGTAGGTTTTCTGTAGCTCTTTCTGGCCTCTCTATATCTAAATCTCGTACATTATCTGATTTCTGTTAGGGCAGCCGGTGCGAAAAAGGCTTTGAATGAATTTGAACTTTGAAAGGAAAAATGTTACAGTAATTTTGAACTGGTGCAGACATTTAATTTAAAGGCTTAATTTTCTTTAACTGAGCCGGCAAGGGTTTGGTCTGACGATCAGCCGCATTGAGGTCTAGAGTTCAAAACGTGTGCAGAAACAACGTAAGTCCCATTAGTAATGTTAAGAATGTGTCACGAAGCTACTGCTCATCAGTTCAAACCACCCAGGCTTCTTATCTTGTTTATTTATTGAATAGCTGTGGTGCAGTTTAGTACACTCCACGGCTTCTCTGGCCATCATGTTTATAGTTGTGTAAACCCTCAGATTGGTATTAATCATATTTAATTATTATTTGCAAACTCTTATATGGGGTGCTGCAATTTAGCCGAGAAGTCCAATCTGGAAGTAATTTAAATAGGCTGCAGAGATTGGAGTTGGAGTTTGACACCGAGTGATTAGACTTTTAAGATGACCGCGTTTCATTAAAAGCGAGGTTATGAACCCTTAGTCGCTTTCGTGGCAAGATATAAGAGGTGGAAATGTCCAACATAGCTTTGGTTCACCGTTGAGGTTGGCGTATTGTTAAACTGTCCACAGGGGTTCCATTTTCCTTGTGGTCTGTCCACCCCTATGGTATGTCATAAAAGGATCAGGCCCATAAAAGGATGATGCCGGGTTCAAGTCCCGAAGGAATTTGGCATAATAGTTTCCCATCATGCTTTGCACACAAGTGGATAGAAGTTTGTTTTATGCAATGTGGTTTCTAACCTCACGGCATGTTTCTTGAAAAACTTCCGAAAAAGGGGGCATGTTTCTTGAAAAACTTCAAAAAAAGAGGTAGAAATCGTGTTACAATAGTGTTACATGGGCACACACTACTCAAGGTGGGAGGCGTTGTTATGAGAAAAATCTCTCTATGGCATGGAGTAAACCACAACAGATGGAATGACATGCATAAATCAACTCTAATCCCAAGTATGCTATATAAATGAAATGCTAACAAGACAAGGTCAATAACCTACCTCGTCCGGACGTTCGTTGAAGACTACCATTGAACAAACAACTCAAAGCTTAATACCTGCAACTTGTCCTAAACAACCAAGATATGCAAGCATATGGTGATAATATATTATGTTAGCATATAGATTAGCACAATCCATTAACATACATGACAAATACGCCTATGGAATAATAATTCAAATATTTGCAAGATATCAATTGGACGAGAAAATAGTATTTCTATTAAAATAATCAGCAAAAGTATGTAGGTGACAAACTGCTATAACGACACATATCAGAACCGAGAAACTAAGTCCCTCCAACTGGGCCTCCACCACTTCAATCCTCCACCAAAAGAAAGCTCATATAAAGGAGATAATGAGGTTCTCCATCACAAAGAAGGAAGAGCTTGGGGGCTGAACAATGAGTTCAGGCTTTCAAGGATAAAGGGATGTAGACTCAATGTGAAGTGAAATTTCTTCAGAGTATCTTTGCTCTCAAAAGTTGAATTCTCTCCTCCTTCCAAGGCTTGGATATGGCTCAATTTATAGCCTTCAAATGGAACTGAAGGCCTGAGTCGGAGCGTTTCCAGTATATGGAAGGTCAAGGATCATGGATCTCGTGACGTCACATGGAAACCCGACATAATTTTTAATTTTGAGCACCAAACCCAATGTATGTAGGCTGTAGTGGAGCAACCTGCATATACGCATGTTATTTAATTGGTAGGGCGCGTATAGGTGGAAAAATGTGCTTTTTGGCTCTGGAAGGTACAAAAGGGGACTTCAAGTCTGCATAGGGAAATGGACAGGCCATCCAAGCAAGTTGCACGGGGTGAGGCAAAATTTGCTATAACAGGCGTACCCCCCTAGCTTCTCTTGCTCTTGGGATGAGGAAACTCCAATGCGGGATGTTTCCCAAGAAATGGGGTGTGCTTTCCTATTGCGGGGTGGGGTACCCTTGGGCACTCCCCCCGAAAAAGGGGATGGTAGGACTCCTCCCCCTATGATTTTTGTCCAACAACCCCATTAAAAAAAATTCAAAACCCTAAAGTGCCTTATTCCAAACTTTTTATAAAAAGCCTCAAATAAATGCTCATTTATCGTGATTTTTTTTAAAATTTTGGATGGTCCCCTATGTTATGTACATCAATGTCTAATGTTTCCTAAAATTTGGGGGATGTCTCCACATATCCTCTTGATGTGTTCCTCGTTCTCGTATCCCCTATTACCAGAAACTTAGTGGAACATTGGGTATAAATGAAATGAAATGGAATTATATTATTGTCTCCTCATGACCTAAGAAAAGGTTAATGGGATTTGAGTACGATTGATGGGTACAAATAGCAAAATAAGGAGTTACTAGTGCTTTGCCAAAAAAATAACAATTATAGGTTAGCAATATTGCAGTGAGATAAAAAGTGAAAAATGGAAGGTTTTAACCAGCAAGGGGAAGTCTGGACAATGTTTAAGAGAATAGTGAGGAAGAATAAGTTTATAATAAAGAAAGGGGTTTAGTCTTAGTTTGAGTCATTGGAAGAGTTTACCATGCCATTGATCACAATAAATTCCCTAATGTTGTCATTGGCAGAGTGCCCCAAGGCAAGAGGAGGTGTCTAGACTCTAAACTAATTTGGGGGGGGGGGGTGCGTGTGTTGTAAGGGAGTAGAACCAATTGCATAGAGAGTGGTCAAGGATAGAAATGTACAAAAACTTGCTGATTCAAGGGTTGGCCCTTGGGCTAGTGTTCTTGGGTGCTTTTCACATGTTATTGGTCATTGGAGTGATTCCCAGATGCTAAAATTAGGGAAACAAGGTAGAAAATTACTATCTTTTAAATCTGTTAGACAAAAAAATCAAACCTTGCAACAGTAAACCAATACAATGCTGCTTAGAAAATCAGAACAGAGTAACAGCAATTAAATTTGAGTTTGTAAACAATTTCTGAGTGTGCACAGTTTGTAAACAATTTCTGAGTGTGCACAGTTTGTAAATAATTTCTGAATGTGCACTAAACACAGTTCTGAACTAACAACAATCAAAACTATTTCTTAGTAAGAGAAATCATAGGATTAGATCTGAACTAGTCAAAGCAATACTAGTTCTGATGTAGATTTAAGTTCAAGAACATATTCAATCAGAATCTGAAACAGATCTAACTAAAGAACATATCAACTGAGATAGATCCCAAAGAATATATCTAATCACTAGATCTGATATAGATCTAAACACAGGAAAACTCCAGATCCAAAAATCATTAAGGAATATGCAGATTTAAACAGTGATAGAACAGTGATAGACTTCAGAATTTAAGCAGATCTAAATAATTGAAATCTGGACAAGTCACTTACCTGGATGTCTTACCTCTGATCATTGAAGGAGATCATGCCACACATAAGAGATGAAGAGCCACTGAATATATGCTCAGAAAAAGTACAAGATCATGGATCTACCTCATGGGTGAGATCTCTTTTCAAAGAGACTTATAGGACAGTCAAACCTCCACCAGAACTTCACATAAAAACACTTCACAAACCCTCATGCAAGAACAGAAAAGCTAGGAAGTGGGACGACTGTCTTAAGGATGACCCAACCACCTTTCTTAGAGTGCTGCGGCCCTCACAAGGCACTCAGATAGAGGACGGCAGACTACTGAGGAGGGTTTGCTGACTGGTATTGAATACAGAGGGCAGCAACAGGTGTTCTCAACAGAAGAAGACACTTACCAGACTTCACACAACAGCAGAAATCAATCTGTAAGAACCTGGGACAGATCAGTCACAAAGGGATGCCACAGAAGGGGCCACTGACTACTACAAGGAGGCCGATCTGTTTGATGAGGAGGCCGAACTGTTACCAGGAGGGGCCGAACTGTTGCAAGAAGGGGGGGCCGAAATTTTTTCAAGAAGGCTCTACTGTTGCAAGGAGAGCAATCCGCCACCTTTAGGATAGAGAGACAATATGTGTAGAAATAAAGAGGGAGGGGTCTTTATTTATACTTTTTGGGTGAGGGTAAAATAAAAGAAATAATAGAGCACCTGAGTGGGTCCAATGGTTAAGAACATGTGTTATCTCCGGGGAGGTCACAAGTTCCAAACCGGCGGGGGTAGGGATGCTCATATTAGCCCGTTGTGACAAGGCTGGAAGGGTAGACGACCCCTGGGATAGAGGTTCACTTCAGTGGGCCTCGGGACGTCTCGGCCCCTGCTGAGTCACAAGTTACTGGTATATCTGGCTTGCGGGCTGTTGGATATACTCTTGGGAGGTTGCTGTTCCCATGGTAAAAAAATAAAATAAAAGAAATAATAATAGAAATAATATATTTAATTAATATAAATATTAATTAACTACATTTTCAATTTCTATTAATTAATTATTTCTTGTATTAACCCCTAAAAATACAAACAAACCCCAGACAACACTCAAGCCCAAACAAAGCCAAGGGTGAAGGGTTTAGGAGAGGTTTACACATGCCCATATAATTCACAAGGTGACTTTTTTAACTTTATCATCATTGCATATGGGATACATCCCTCATGTGGTCATGCCCACCTTCAAAGAGGGTCATACACCAACAAACACCTGATCAAAGACCAGGTTGCCCCAGAACATTTCTGGGGACTTATCCACCAAGGTATAAGACCAAGGATCAACCTATGCCCCAGGCATGGGTACCTTGGAACTTGTCCAGGGGCCCTAGTCATATCTAGGGACTTTAATTGCTTGGTCCTAGACCAAGAACCCCAGTCATATACTGGGGGGCCTTCTTAAGGGTCTTTACTGCTTGGTCCCAGACCAAGAACCCCAGTTATCTACTGGGGGCCGTAACAAGGGTCTTTTGCCATGGCACTGACTGTTTGGTCCCAGACCAAATCCCCAGGAGTGCACTGGGGGCCGTAGATCTCGGCTACGGTCTATGCCATCCTCCCAGAGAATGGCTCTTGCAGTTGCTTTAAATTCAACACCAGAGTCATTTCACCTCAACACACAGTGTTGTGCAACCTACAATGCTATATGTAATGTTGAAAAAAATTTAGTGTTGCAAATATCTCGATTTCTCTCAATATTTCGGATGTCTCTTGAGTTTTTCAGGTTGCCTATTTGTTCGATATTTTCAGAATTCTGTAGGTCTAAGTTTGTTCTTTTCTATATTTTCCTATAATTTTCGGTAATTTCCTTGATATTTTCAATAAGTTTCTTGTTGGACCCTCGACAATATATTCCTTGAAACAATATTTGCAACAATGAAAAAATATTTGATTTCTTGCTATTTTTCTCAATTTTTTAGTTCATTGAGTTATTCAAGTTTTTCATGTATGAGCTTATGCTTTATTGAATTTTGCCTATATTTTGCCTTTTATTTTCCCAATTTTGCCATTTTCTTGGGTTTTGATGACCTCACCAATTTTTGCGGATGTCGAGTTCTGCAAGATTGGTACTATTTATGTATCTAACAAAGACATTTTTTTGGGCGAAAACACCTTACAACCATGGCTGGTCATAGTTCTCTTTTTTCTTGGCAAGGTGGTTTTGACTCTACTATCTAGTCATGTTTGAAGGTAAGGTCTTGGCTTTTGTTGGGTCCACATGTATAAAAACCTATCTTAGTTTTTAAGCATCTACAAGTCTTCTATCATAATCGAAAGCAACTATATATGGCACATTTTGAAAAGAAATTTTCCCATCTAATCTATGGCATGGCTACATTTACAATTTATAATTTAAAAAATGCACGAAATGTATTGCTATAAATGTTAAATTACGTTGAACATGAAAAAAGAGGATACACTGGACAATAACAAATAGCAATTTGCAGATTTAGTGTTTTTGTAAGCTATGGTTTTATGATAATAAGTGTGTTTTGGAATTTGGATCATGGGAGCATGTCCTCATTTAAACAAGAGTGTATGGAATGAACTCTGGATTAGATTGAGAGTAAATTTCTGAAATCTAATCTAATAAGTTGAGTTGAATATGAATTAAATTCAAGAAGAGAACAAATCATAGAAAAAAGGAAGATGGACGTTATAATACTTTTCTCATGATGTCATCTAATGTAGAAATTAATTGTTCTTGAACGATTATTTTTCTTTCCAACATGGATCTTGGTCTACTAATCACCTATCTCAAGACCAAGAGTATAGGATTAGAAAACCACAGATCATTTATGTTTGACTTTGATTTGATTCCTTTCTTTCATCGTTCTAATATTCCTTTATTTCATTTTCCAACTTGTAGTTGGTTTTGTCGCTCTATTGAGGTAATCTACATTTAAAATTACTAGGTTATTACATGCATAAGTGTTGGAGTACCTTTTTTGTCAAAGTGCAACTTGGGGGAAGAATGATGCTTTGTGCTAGGGAAAAACATTGTTTTTATTTTTAACAAAAACAGGGAATTTGTATTATAAAAAGGGTTGTAGCTAAGTGCTAAAACAACCTGAAAGTACAAAATTTCATTTTGTCTATGAACTTCCAACAAAACAAAGGATATACCCGTCCTTAGCTGACTAATTTCTACTAAAACTTTTACAAAAATGCTACCATCCTTTCATGTATATATTCTAACATAAGAATGTAGCAGCAAAGCACATTTACATTACATAAAACCTGGTTTAATTGAGTTTCAAAGCAGTATCCACTACTGCTTGAAGATCTTCTTGTTTGGTGTGCTTTGGCTGTTGATGCAAAGGTTGGATTATTTCTGTTGAAATTAGTGCAACTGCAAGAGCCATTCTCCGGGAGGATGGCATAAGACCCTAGTTGAGATCTAGGGCCCCCAATACACTCCTGGGGTTGTTGGTTTGGGCAGTTAGAGCCATGGCAAAAGACCCTAGTGAGGGCCCCCAATGTATTTATGGGGTTCTTAGTCAAGGACCAAGCAGTAAGTCCCTAGATGAGTTCTAGGGCTCCTGGATGTGTTCCAGGGAATCCTTGCTCGGTGCTTGGATTGATCCTTGGATGTGTTCCTTGGTGGTTGATGATGTAAGTCCCTAGATGTGTTCTAGGGCCCCTGGATATGTTCCGGGGAATCCTTGCTTAAACGCTTGGGTTGCTCCTTGGTCTTGTACCTTGGTGGATAAAGACCCTAGATGTGTTCTAGGGCCCCCATATGTGTTCTGGGGTACCTTGGTTTGGGACTAGGTGGTTCTTGGTTGAGTACCAAGATGTGATGATGTGTGAACTTCTTCTTCTCTCCCTGGATGGTCCATGAGACCTAGGAGCAGCTAGAACATGGACATGACCACATCATTGATTTTTCCTCTTATGCAGGGATGATAAAAGCTTATAAGTTATCATGAGACTTATGTGGACAATTTTCCATTGAAGAAGACCCCTTTGAATTTGTCTTGTAGCATCCCCTTGCTTGAATCTCGTTCCCCATCTTGCTTAATGTGGTGTTGGTCTTTTATAAGTCACTTTGACTTATTTGACTTTCTAATTAATATTTTTATTAATTATTTTAATTATTAGGTTTTTAATTAAACCTAACCTTAACCCCTTCCTAAACTATAAAAGGAACCTCTCCCTCACTCTTTTATTCATTCATCCATTCTCACTCTCTTCTCATGGTCTGATTTTTTCTGCGGCTATCTTGTTCAGTTTGTTCTTGTGGGTGCGGCCTCCTTGGAGCTTCCTATCTTGCTATTTTTAGGTGCAACCTCCTTGGGTTTCTCTATAGTGCTGGCTGGGACATTTCTTGCTGGTGTGTGGCCTCCTTCTTACTGTGGTAGGGTGCCACTGCCCTCTCTCTTGCCGGTGAAGGTGCCGTGGCCTCCTCCTTGCTCCTTTCTAGCTGTCGTTGGTTTCCCTAAGGCTGCTGCTGCCTCCTAGGCAGCCCTTGGTTCCTCTTCAGTTGCTGTTGATGTCATTTCTTGCTGTCTCTTGCATGCTACCTCTGTCTACCAGATTTTGTTGTAGGGTTTGACAAGCCCTAAGTTGTTGTAGCACTACAGTTCATATTGGACAACTTTGGTTTGAACCTATATTGTTGTCTTTGGGGTTTTTATATCAGCCCTACTTATGCTCATTGGTCCTTGAGTCCTTCTTGGCATACTGTTCACTTAAGATCATGATGAGATCAAACCCTTGAGGGTTTTGATCCATGGCCTTTAACAACTTTTTCTGAGCATATTAAAAGAGGAGAGCTACAAAGCATTCAAGGTAATTTTGTTCTAGAGGTAATGTTCACTTATTGTTTTGCTTATTATCAGATTTGATTATGTTCATAATTTTTTTTTATTGCTTATGATCAGATTAGATCACGTTTAGATCTACCTAGAATTGTTTACTACATGCTCAGATCTATTGTACTGTTTTTGTGTTTAATCTACTTAAGAAATTTTGTTTAGTTTGTTGATCTATATCTACAGTAGTGAATAAATTTAAAAAGAATATTACTGTCTTCATTTTCCCTAAAATTCTAACAACTTCACAGGAGGCGTGGAATCCTTTCGAAGGGACCGTTTCATGCTGCACAGGACTTCTCGGATGACTTTGATGAATTTCCTTGCCAAGAGAGCGGATCTATTCAGAGTGTCGATTGACTTTATTGAGGACGATGGCAAGCTCCTTGTCTCTTCTATCTTCTTTATCTTGCAATTTCTGCTCCAACTGAGTGTGTGACTCCTGTAGAATGACAAGCTCTTGGTGCTGAATCTTAAACTTCCACTTCATAGCCTCCATTTCACAATTGCTACACTGATAGAGTGGTTGGCTGCGTCGCCGCATGAGGAGAGGTGAACAAAAGATGGCAGAGTTGTGAGAACAAAATTGGCTGAGAGGGCGACGGGATAGCTGAGAATGGCAAAGAGGAGAGTGCACAACGAACAAATTCCCAATTGAGCACATGCCCTTGCCTTCAACTAGATATAATGTTTAGAGGAGTGAATCCATGTAAGCACACACGGGGATATGATAGATAGAGCATAAGGGTGATGGTGAGCGATGGAACCTCAGGCCGAAATTCAGAGATTGTAACCTAAATCCCATGCGAGCATAATCGAGAGAGAAGCCAAGAGGGAAAGAGCCGCCCAAAATAACGTTGCTCTGAGGATGTATCCCACATGCAGTCTGCTAATGGTCTTGAGGGGTTTCAATTCTTGACACGCGGGAGGAAGGAAGCGTGTGCCAAGTGGAGAATGGTACTTGCGGTGATGATACAGGGCATGTGTTGGATGCTATAATGACTTCGGGAGAATCATCAGGTTCGATGTTGAGGGGGGAGAGGTCACATCACCCCCCAAAACAATTTTTTTGTTGATGTTTTGGTAGCAGCGAGAGGTATTCCCTCTTGGACAACTTTTCTTAGAGAAGAAGAAGATTCCAAGAAGTCAAAGGAAGACCATAGAACAGTTGAAGAACACCCTGGAAGAGAAGTCGACCCACAGGAAAATAATAAAGTGGAAATATAATTTCCAGGAAGAGAAGTCGGCCCACAAAAAAATAATAAAGTGGAAATATAATTTCGAGGAAGAGAAGTCGGCCCTAGTTAAGTGATAGAACAAGTATAAATAAAGGTGACGCCTTGCTCACTTTATCATCATCACATCAACTCTCTTCTTCTAGTGCGCACTACGTAGTTGTCTCGTGCCAGTTGCAGTTGCAGTTACCAGTTGTGCCAGTTGCAGTTGCAGTTACCAGTTGTGCCAGTTCTGTGGTGCGCTATCTTATTCTTGGTGGTTTCTCTTGTGCGCTAAGATTGTGTGGTGCTGCTAAGTTGTCTACCCTTGCTAGGGTTTGACAAGGAGAAGAGATAAGTTCTTGTATCGAGGTTTCTTCATTATCAGTTTGCTCTTGTGAATAGAGCTTGTTCATGGTTGTATTGTATTATCAGAAAGATTTTCTCTAAGAAAAGTTGGTTGGGTTTTTCCCCATGTTTGGGGTTTTTCCAGAATAAATCTTTGTGTCTTCTTGTGCTTGTTTATCCTGCTTATATTTTCTAGTATATGGTAAAAGAAGATCTAAATACTCTGGTAAATCTATTGCTATGAGAATTTAAGAAAATCTAACATGGTATCAGAGCGGGTTACCTTCAGAGCAGAGTAATCACTGGAAGGAAGATCGTACTTTGGGACTTGCCGCTGCACAATCTCCTTTGTCAAGCTCGTTGAGCACTTATTCCAAAGTCGTTGGGACTAACTCCACCACAGAGCAATTCACCTAACTGTTAATATTATGGTAGCTTCGGGAGGTATGAACCTCTATTGTGACTATGACGAGATTAGAATATTCCGGAAGGAAGCAAAGAAGTAAAAGAAACCCTAGACGAGATGTCGGCTGCAGAAATATAATTAATATGAATTAATTAGCACCCAGAAGGAGAAGTCGGCCCCAATAAGTCTGCAAGAACCACTATAAATATAGGGCGCCAGTTCTCATTATTCATAATTCTCAGAATTGCAGAGAGCCAGTTGTGCTCACTGCAGTTGGCAGTTTTGTGCGCAAGTTTATGGGGAAGAGTGTTGCGCCAGTTTCTGGGTGGGACTATCTGATTAGCTTTGGTTACTTTTCTTACTTGGTGCATTAGCCTTGCTTGGCTATTGATTGCTACCAGTATTATTCTCTGTCAAGGTCAAGGTGCTCGGAGGGTGGCTTCGGCCTATGGTTAGGTGACAAGGGTATTGTCAATGGTAAAACGAGCACAATCTTTCATATTCTAACAGGTTATGGGCCCACACCTCCTTCATTCAGCCTAAACGCTGGAAGGAAGCATAGCCACTAGGATATTGAGCTCGCTGAGGAACTGCTGCTAGGGTTATTAGCAGGAGCAACCTCCTAGACACTGCCGCTAGGGTTACTAGCAGAAGCAGTTGCAGAAACCCTACTCTCAGATCCGACAACTTGTGATGGAGCATCTCACTCAAGAAGAAGGTATTTAGATGCGCCCTAACTCAGGGCACCTCTTGGCTCTCTCAGAAGACAAAAACGACGAAGTTGAAGTTTTGGATCAAGGCATGACCAGTTACCAGTCAACCGAAGACTTGAGTGAAACGATCAATCTTTTACACTACTCAGCACTTACCGGAACAATTGAAGATGACATGTGGATAATCGAT
>JASDQU010100305.1:175540-190392 GCA_032191745.1 Picea mariana | reverse complement strand
GACTCAAGCAAGCTCCAAGGGCTTGGTATGCAAGAATGGACAACTATCTTACGAGACTTGGTTTCTCCAAGAGTCATGCAGATTGAAACCTTTATTACGAAGTCGTGGACAATGCACCTGTGATTCTACTATTATATGTTGACGATCTATTCATAACAGGTGAAGAATCTCTCATTATCCAGTGCAAGAAGGAATTAGCTTCTGAATTTGATATGAAAGATCTAGGTCTCATGCATTACTACTTGGGACTAGAAGTATGGCAGAAGCGTGGTGAAGTATTCCTTGGACAAGGAAAGTACGCAATAAAAATCCTTTAGAAATTTGGAATGATGGATTGTAAGTCCATGGACACTCCTATGAATGCGGATATAAGAAAAGTGAAAGTTCCAGATTCTGATCTAGTAGATCCATCTCTATATCGACAACTAATTGGGTCATTGATGTATTTGGTAAATACTCGACCAAACATTTGCTTTGCCATGAATACACTAAGCCAGTTCCAGGTGGAACCAAGACATGAGCATTGGATAGCTGCAAAGCATGTATTAAGATATGTTCGTGGAACAATAAACTATGGTTTGAGATATACCGCATCCAACAATATACAGCTTCATGGATTCACAGGCTCAGATTGGGCAGGAAGTGCAGAAGACAGAAAGAGCACTTCAGGTATGTGTTTTAGCTTGGGCTCCGCTATGATATCTTGGGGCAGCAGGAAATAGAAGTCTATCGCGCTCAGCACAGCAGAAGCAGAGTATATTGCAGCATGTGAAGCATGCACTGAAGCAGTATGGTTAAGGAAGTTAATTTCCGACTTATTTGATCAGATTCCAGAATCAACCATAATACATTGTGATAATCAGAGTTGTATAAGATTATCAGAACATCCCGTGTTTCATGAAAGGTCGAAACACATTGAGATCAAATACTACTTTATTCGAGATAAAGTCCAGAAAGGAGAGGTAAAGCTCGAGTATATCCCCACTGATGAGCAGACAACAGACATTCTGACAAAAACCTCTATCCAGAATAAAGTTTGCATATTTTCAAGAGAAGATGGGGATCGTGAAAATAACTCCCTTAGCTGAAAGGGAAGACTCTCCAGGTTAGGAGGGAGCACTTAAAAATATTATTGAAACATTTATCTTTGTGATTGAAAAATAGTCCAGATTGGACATATTCTTTCTTGCTCTGAAAGTGGATTGAGATTTCTGACGGACAACGATTTCCCATTGTGGTTAACTTGGGAAATGGTCCAGATTGCTGATGTATCATAGACAACGACTTCCCATTGTGGTTAACATGGGGTGTGGTCTAGGTCAGTCTCTCTTCTCGAGGGTTACTCAAGAAGACTGGCCCGTCTCCCCGGACAATGATTTCTCATTGTGGTTAACACGAGGAATTGTCCGTTTTTGGAGGTTGATATAGGACAGTCTTTTCCTCTTGTGGTTAACAGAGGAACTGGTCTGGACAGTCATTCCTTAGGGTTTATACATTCTCTCCAGGGTGCACTTTGATTAGTGTACGAGGAATGGCCCAGGGCGGGGAATGGTCCAGGCTTAGCAATCAGGGATAGGCATTCCTTAGGGTTTATACATTCTCTCCAGGGTGCACTTTGATTAGTGTAGGAAGAATGGCCCAGGGTGGGGAATGGTTCAGGTTCAGAAGACATGACAATTATTCTTCCTTGCTTGAGAAGAATAGTCCAGATATCTCATTGTTCTACTCTGAGGGCATATATTCTTTCATATCTCACAGACGCAAGTGAAAGATTGGCCCAGATGATTCATTCTATTTTAACAATATTTTTCTGTGCAGATTGGCATCAAATGATTATTATGGAGACTACCTGTCTCCAGACAGTAGAGATATACTACTGTGGTGGATTTGTTCCACTGTTTGTGACTATGTGTCACGGTTTGAGTAGTTGCGTACTACCATGGATAAACACAGGTGTGTTCTATCAATTGATATTGTACCAGTTGTCATAGGAGATTATCTAGTTGAATAATAATGACGGTGCTCGTGATACTACCGGTTGAATGGTCTGTTTGTGCTCAAGACCATACCTCCCTAGCTAGGAGGGAGTGTTGATATTATGGTAGCTTCGGGAGGTATGAACCTCTATTGTGACCTATGACGAGATTAGAATATTCCGGAAGGAAGCAAAGAAGTAAAAGAAACCCTAGACGAGATGTTGGTTGTAGAAATATAATTAATATGAATTAATTAGCACCCAGAAGGAGAAGTCGGCCCCAATAAGTCTACCAGAACCACTATAAATATAGGGCGCTAGTTCTCATTATTCACAATTCTCAGAATTGCAGAGAGCTAGTTGTGTGCAAGATTATGGGGAAGAGTGTTGTGCTAGTTTCTGGGTGGGACTATCTGATCAACTTTGGTTACTTTTCTTGCCTGGTGCATTAGCCTTGCTTGGCTATTGATTGCTACCAGTATTATTCTCTGTCAAGGTCAAGGTGCTCGGAGGGTGGCTTCGGCCTATGGTTGGGTGACAAGGGTATTGTCAATGGTAAAACGAGCACAATCTTTCATATTCTAACATTAACCCTAGTCTTGAAACCCTAGCATTGACTTTTTAAGGAAGTTGAAATTTTGGGATTTTCGGGGCCTAGGGTTTCTACCAATGAAAATGATTACCAGTATGAGAGTTGAAGATAGGCTGGATGGAGCAGACAATTTCAGATAGTGGAAGCATAGAATACTTCTCATTCTAGAAGAGAATGAGCTCTTGGATCATGTTAAGCAAGTTCTCCCAGAACCAAAAGAGGAAGATGCCAAGGAAAAATATAAGAAGAATGAGATTAAGGCCAAGAGGATCTTGACAGATTCAATCAAGGATCACTTGATTCCTAATGTATCGGAACTGAAGACACCCAAGGAGATGTTTGATGCCTTAACAAGATGATATGAAAGAAAGAATACAAGTAGGAAGCTAACCCTAAGGCATCAACTCAGAAAGGTGATGATGAGCAAGTCAGATACAGTTTCTACCTACTTCATGAAGATTTCTCAGATCAAGGATCAACTAGCAGCTATTGGAGATTCAATGGATCATCCAGAGCTTGTGACTACAACGCTTAATGGATTCCCTTCTTCTTGGGACGCTTTTGTTCAAGGAATTTGTGCAAGAAGGAAATTGCCCAAATTCGACAAGCTATGG
The DNA here is from genome assembly GCA_032191745.1 of Picea mariana. Taxonomy (NCBI): domain Eukaryota; kingdom Viridiplantae; phylum Streptophyta; class Pinopsida; order Pinales; family Pinaceae; genus Picea; species Picea mariana. Next base: position 187,211 of record JASDQU010100305.1, on the reverse strand, counting down.
ACAAACTGTACCCAAGAAGAATCAAGATTGATATCCAAGTCACAGAAGACCAATCATGAAGAGAATCAAGCTCTTGCTGCTCATGTGAAGAAAAGGAAAGAAAGAAGAAACACCAGTCCGAAGAAAAATAGAAGGTCAGTTCCAGATCACAAGAAGGATGTATCTAATATTAGATGTTTCAAATGTCAGAAGTTGGGACACTTTGCTTATCAGTGTCCTCAAGGGAAAGAAAAGAGAAAACATCATGCACATGGAGCAGATATGGAGGAGTCCACATCTCAGAAGAAGACAAAGGAATCAAAAGATGAAGAGTATGTCTTTGTCTCAGCTCTGACAGGTACCATCACTCAAGGAAGTGATATTTGGCTGGTGGACAATGGTGCTTCCAAGCACATGACCGGGTTTCGAAGTTCTCTTACAAAATTGACAGAAAAGAGTTCATCTCTTCAGGTGGAACTTGGGGATGATTCCAGGCATGTAGTAAAAGGAGTAGGAGAAGACTCCTGCCAGCTTGATTCAGGTAACTCTATTTCAATAAAGGATGTATTGTTTGTACAAGGTTTAAAGAAGAGTCTTCTTTCTATCTTTACTTTAGAAGATCGAGGCTTTAGAGTAGCTTTTGTTGATGGCCAAGTTCTTGTATGGCCTTAAGGGTTCAAGTATAGATTCGACTATTGTAATTGGTGTTCGAGAGGGAGGATTGTATAAATTGAAGGGACACCCAGAACAAGCTCTTGTACACAACAATATTAGCTTTAATGAGCCATGGCACCGAAGACTTGCTCACATCAACTACAAAGCCTTACCGGTTTTGAGCAAGATGGTTACAGGTTTACCAGATATGTAGGTAGAGCATTATGGAGTATGCAAAGGATGCGTACTTGGCAAGAATGCTAAGGGAAGTTTTCCAAGCAGTGACTATAGATCCAAGGGGATCATGGACATCATACATTCAGATGTATGCGAACAAATGACGGTACCATCTCTAGGTAACTTTTTATATTATGTCATTTTTATTGATGATTCTCATGTAAAACATGGATCTATTTTTTGAAAACAAAAGATGAAGTTTTCAATAAGTTTCAAGAATTCAAGGCTTTAGTGGAAAATCTCTCTGGAAGAAAGATTAAAGTTTTGACGTCAGATAATGGAGGTGAATACACCTCAAATGAGTTCAAATATTTTTGCAGAGAAGAAGGGATTAAGAGGGAGCTAGCAACTCCCTACAACCCCTAGCGAAATGCGGTTGCAGAGAGAGAACATATCAATTGTAGAAGCAACTAAAGCAATGATCCATGACCAGAACTTACCCATGCATCTATGGGCGGAAGCATCCAATACAATTGTATTTGTCCAGAACAGAAGTCCTCATAAAATATTGGGGAACAAGACACCAGAAGAAGTATTCACCGGAAAGAAACCATAAGTCAACCACTTGAGGATATTTGGCTGCCCAGTGTACATACATGTTCCTAAGGAAAAGAGAACGAAGCTAGAGCCTTCAGGAAAGAAGGGCACCTTCGTTGGATATAGTGAGACTTCAAAGGCTTTATAGAATATTGATCCTCGGATAGAGACAGATTGAGATTAGCAAGGATGTCACCTTTGATGAAGAAGCAACCTTCAAGAAATCTAGAGAGTCTCACATGGATGAGGACAGAGAGGAGCAAGAGGCTCCAAGGGATGCAATAATGATTGACTCTATTCCAGAAGAACACATTCTAGAAGATTGGAATTAAACAGTAGAGCCAGAGATACCTGTAGATCCACCCAGAGAAGTTACAATTATCAAGAAGAGACCAGCATGGCTCCGTGACAATTTGCAGGAAGCTGAAGGACATGCAACTCCCAGAGGCTCTTTTAGAGAGAGCAAGAGACCACACAAGTTTTCCAGCTATGTGGCGTTGATGAGTAAGATCATTGATTGAAAACCTTCCACTTATGAGGAAGATGCAAAGCAACATGTGTGGAAGGATGCCATGATGGAAGAATACCAATCCATCATGAAGAATGATGTGTGGGAAGTGGTTCCGAGACTAGAAGGGAAGTCAGTGGTGACTTCCAAGTGGATCTACAAGATCAAGCATGTTGCATATGGTAGCATAGAGAAGTACAAAGTGACATTTGTGGCTAGAGGATTCTCCTAGAAAGAGGGAGAAGATTATGACGAGACATTTGCTCTAGTAGCAAGGTACACTTCCATTAGATCTATTATTTCTATTGCTTTTGTTATGGGCTGGAAATTACACCAGATGGATGTCAAGACTGCTTTCTTGAATAGTGTAATTGAAGAAGAAGTGTACATAGAGCAACCACAAGGTTTTGTGATCCATGGGAAGGAGTCCCATGTTTGTAAATTGAAGAAATCTTTGTACAGGCTTAAGCAGGCACCCAAGGCATGGTATGCCAGAATAGACAATTATCCGATGAGCTTGGGGTTTACCAAGAGTGATGCAGATCCCAACCTTTACTACAAGTTTGAAGATGGTTGCCTATTGATATTGGTACTATACGTGGATGACCTGTTTCTTACAGGCAATGAGAAGCTCATAGATGGGTGCAAGAGGGAACTCACTTTAGAGTTCGAGATGAAGGATCTGAGTTTGATGCACTATTTCTTGGGATTAGAGATGTGGCAGAGACCAAATGAAATCTTTCTTAGCCAAGGAAAGTATACAGTTGAGATCCTGCAGAGATTCAGGATGATGAACTGCAAGTCGATAGCCACACTTATGGTTACGAATCTGAAGCTCTTGAGTGATTCTTCTTCAGATTTGGTTGATTCCACGATGTACAAACAATTGATCGGATCCTTGATGGACTTGGTTAACACTAGGCTGGATATATGCTTTGCAGTGAACACATTGAGTTAGTACATAGTTGAGCCTAGACATGTACATTTGGTAGCAACAAAGCATGTGTTGAGGTACCTGCATGGTACGGTTGGATATGGACTCAGATATGTCTTGAACGGTGAAGTAAAGCTGCAAGGTTATATAGACTCTGATTGGGTGGGGAGTGCAGTGGATAGGAAAAGCACATCGGGATGTTGCTTCAGTTTGGGATCAGGTATGATCTCATGGTTGAGCAAAAAACATACGTCAGTGGCACTCAGTACAACAGAGGCAAAATATATAGCAACCAGTGTTGCAACCCGTGAAGCAGTGTGGCTTCGGAAGTTGCTTGCAGGGTTATTTGATCTGGAGTTGGAGCCAACTTTCATATATTGTGATAATCAAAGTTGTGTGAAGCTTTCAGAGAATCCATTCTTTCAGGACAAGTCAAAGCATATAGAGATCAAATACCATTTCATTCGAGACATGGTGCAGAAAGGAGCAGTAGAACCCCGATACATATCCACAGATGAGCAGACAACATACATTGTCACCAAGCCTCTGTCTAGAGTGAAGTATGAGTACTTCAGAGACAAGCTTGGCGTGATGCAGAATGTCCACCCTCATTGAGAGGGAGTTGAGATGTTTCTCCTACAACCGATAGATACTCTCCCTTTGGCCAAGGGTTTCCTAGATCAGTCATGTGAAGTGACCGAGGGAGTAATGAGTAGCCTGGTACAAGTCTTGCCTATGCCATGTGAAGTGGCTAGGTGTGATTGGGACCATGGCGTAGCCTTGCCTAAGCCATGTGAAGTGGCTAGGTGTGGATGGGTCTATGGTGGTAGTTTTGCCCATACCATGTGAAGTGGATGGGTTTGATTGGGACTACTAGGAGAGGAAGAAACATCATAGATACTTGCAGCGTAGTCTTGTCACTATGGTGGTAGTCTTGCCCATGCCATGTGAAGTGGATGGGTGTGATTGGGACTACTAGATACTTGCAACATAGTCTTGAGACTAAGGTGGTAGTCTTGCCCATGCCATATGAAATGGATGGGTGTGATTGGGACGACTAGAGGATAACATCATGGATGAATACCTCCCTAGCTAAGAGGGAGCGTTGATGTTTTCATAGCAGCGAGAGGTATTCCCTCCTGAACAACTTTTCTTAGAGAAGAAGAAGATTCCAAGAAGTCGAAGGAAGACCATTGAACAGTTGAAGAACACCCCGGAAGAGAAGTCGGCCCACAGGAAAATAATAAAGTGGAAATATAATTTCCAGGAAGAGAAGTCGACACTAGTTAAGTGACAGAACAAGTATAAATAAAGGCGACGCCTTGCTTATTTTATCATCATCACATCAACTTTCTTCTTCTAGTGCGCACTGCCCAGTTGTCTCGTGCTAGTTGCAGTCGCAGCTATCGGTTGTGCTAGTTCTGTGGTGCGCTATCTTATTTTTTGTGGTTTCTCTTCTGCGCTAAGTTTGTGTGGTGCTCCTCAGTTGTCTACCCTCGCTAGGGTTTGACGAGAAGAGATAAGTTCTTGTATCAGGGTTTCTTCATTATCAATTTGCTCTTGTCAATAGAGCTTGTTCATGGTTGTATTTTATTATTAGAAAGATTCTCTCTAAGAAAAGTTGGCTGGGTTTTTCCTCGGGTTTGGGGTTTTCCTGGGATAAATCTTTGTGTCTTCTTGTGCTTGTTTATCCTGCTTATATTTTCCAGTATATGGTAAAAGAAGATCTAAATACTTTGGTAAATCTATTGCTCTGAAAATTTAAGAAAATTTAACATTTTTTAATTAAAAGAAATTGAAAATTGCCTTTAACCATGGAACTATGGTAAAAAATGCATGGAGGAGACCTCATTTACCCTTATAGTACCTTGGTCCAATTGTTTAACATCCTTAGCTAGGAGGCCAACCTCCCTGTTTTGTTGTCGGACAATGTGAAAGTATTCCATGATTGGAAGTATTTCTCCTCAATTTTTATCCTGTGGTATATTCTTTGAAGGCTGGGTGGAGAGCTTTTGTTGATCTTGCGCAGGCCTTTTATGATCAGTTCTGTGTCACCAATGACAATGACCTTGAAGATTTATCTGCTCTTATCAATTTCATCCCCATATATACAACCAATACTTCTGCTTGATTATTTGAATTGTACCCAAGACCCCAAGCAAACTTCATAATTTGATTTCCATCAGGGCCATATATGACCCTGCCCCTTGCACCTGTCGCCCTTGGGAAAAACATTGTTAGTCAAAAGTAGTCTCCTTTTTTTCTTTTCTTAAAACTAGACATTATATTAGTATATCTAGTGATATTATGCTTGCTATTTGGAAAGGAATTGACATGAAGGCACTTAACTTATCTAGAATTGGAATGTACCGAGTTACCCAAAATTGCATAATAAACACCAAATATGCCAAATATAGATGCAGAGCACGACTCCAAAACATAACAATGATGGTGAGTTGCACAATAGCTCTTAATAAATTAGAGAATACCTCCCAAATTCCAATAACCTTGAAAGGTAACAATATCAAATAATCGTATACATCTCTATTCGTCAATGAGTATAATAATACCCAATATATACCAATTACTCAAACATTTCTCATGTATGCCCAATTCCTAGTTGACCTACTATTTAATATAAAAGTTGTCCCTTATATTGGTTAGAGGGTTCACAACAAATCTTTCCCTCCTAGAGAAGCTTGTTCCTCAAAGTAAAAGATGAGCCTTGTTTGTAAGATCTTTGCAAGTTGGAATTGAATTGTTGTCATTCTTGATCATCAATCCATCCATACAAAATTTCTTTGGTGTAAATTATCAATAGTCCAACTTTGTATGGTTTTTTTAGTCTTGATTCCACTCTTGTACACAATCTTGCCATTTTGGTGTTTGTCTTTGAGTGTACTTCGTCATGTAATCGTCCTTCCTTTGATTTCATATGTATCCATACTACTTCCCCTTATTTTCTTGGAAAGTTACGTGTTGATTTAAGGATTTTTGTCTTGTAGACTTTCCTAGTAATGAGGATGTTGATACAGTTTAACCTTTGTAGCATTTGTCTCTGTCTTCAAACTCATCTTCGATCTTTTCTTCTAGGTTGTTATTGCATTCTATCTTTGATGCTTGTTCTTTGTTTGTACTTGTTACCCCCTTCAAGGCTGACAACTCTAGAGGTACCCTCACATGGTGTCATGTTGCTGCTTGCATGAGCTATCTTGCTAATCTTCTTTAGATCTAGACAGTTCTTGTTATCTCCCTTAGATGCATGATTGTGCTAGCTCAGCTGTGGTACATCTCACCCTCCTCCCTCACTCCTTAGATGATAGATGCACCATGGATGGTACAATATTGTTTCAGTATGCTTTATGTTGATATCCCAATTGATGTTCATTTGGATGTGATGCTATAACTTCCTAGTTATTCATACTAAATGAAATCCGATAGCACTTCATAACATGCATAGTTTTATTATTTGCCTCATAGTACCTTGTGGGACCGTATTTTTACTTTAGAAGTGATTCATTTCTCGGGTCAATTTATACTACTTCGTACTGGGTACTTAGCCAAGATAGCGTTGTCCACATCCTAACCATGCTAGACATTTTCCAAATTCCCTATCTCATTTCTTTCCATTAATATAATTTTTTTTTATTCTGATCATGTATTTCTTCTCAAAGGTTAAAAGAAAGGTCTAAATGATGAAAAGCCTAAATTAATAAAGCCAAAAAGGCTATAGGTGAAGAGCATTAAAGTCAACAGCCAAAAATGTAAAGCTTGAGCAATGCCACCTCGCCATGAGGCCAATTCCCCTAGCCCCCCTAGCTTGTTTATGAATATATGAAGAAAGGGACTTGTTCGATAAATTCAACACATAAAGAAAAAGGCATAAAGGGGTAGTAAGAAACAGTGTCAAGGACAAGTAACTCAATCCTAAGCTCCCTCTTGAAGGCTATTGTATAAAAATCCTAGCTCATGAAAGCTAGATGAACACGTAAAAAGACCTATGCATATAAAAGACTTTGAGGGTCATCGCATGAAGTCTTTCCTTTCCCTTTTCCATCATTATTCATCTTTTTACCTATCTTTCACCTAGGTACTTGGGAAATATTTGTTGTCCTAGGACATGGTACATGTATAAGGGTTAATGTTGTTCCCCCTTGGGAAAACTTAGGCAAAAATTAAAACCAACCCTTATTTGTTATGTTCTGTTAAGAGATCTCACTAGGTGTTACATCTAATGGCTTGCTAAGAAGCATTGGGATATGTGTACCATGTCTTGAGATCCATGACATCGCATTGGGATTTGTGATGCTGCATTGGGATCCGTGTATTCATAATTGATCATGTCCACAAACATTGGGATTTGTGCCATTTGCCTTGGGATATATGTATTACATTGGAATACATGTCACCACATTAGGATCCGTCCTTGACAATGCATCGAGCCATGACAGGGATGCCATGTCATCACACATGCCACATGGACCACTCAGGTTCATTCTCCTTGCTGAGTTGGACCTTGTATTCATATTGATGCATTATTATCTCTCTTTCGACCACACATGGGAGCCATTGATGCATTTAAGGAGTTAGTTACAGGTTGTTGGAGTGGTTATAAGCTGTTAGTTGGACCATTGGATGATGTGGCATGCTTCACCATTATTAATTTGAGGAGCACCCACCTTGAGGAGGCCACACGTGCCACTTGTACTAGATTTTTGACTTGGACGAAACACATCTGTGGGAGTGACGTCATGCTCTTGAGGTGGTTATTTCATATTTGGACCATTCCTCATATTGTAGGAGTTGGTTGGAGGCACATTGGAGGTCCTTGGACCATGTTTGACTCGTCTTTTCATTCCTTGATGGGACATCGACTCTATTTTTGAGGGGCACATCTCTCTTAGCCCTCTCTAGCCCACATGTGTGGCTCTTGTTGTACTTTGGACCATTTGAGAGGGACGTCTTGGTCTTGGAGGGTTTTGAGGGATATTTTATGTCACTTATTGTATTTTTCCCATGATTTTGAGCTCATGGTATTGAGCTAGCACATTGTATTATGTGTATCGAGGAGCCTCCATAGCTATAAAAGGAGGAGATTAATGAGAAAACTGGCTTAAAGAGTTATTGTGCATCTATTCTTTTTCTAAGTGAGTGTTTAGCTATTTTTCAAGGGTTTAGATAGGAAATTTTCAGGTTTGTTGGAGGACAAAGCTACTACAAGGCCAAAGAAGGGTGAAATGCTCCACTTTGAAGGGTAACTCAAGGTATAGTTTTTTTTCCTCCCCCCCCTTTTTTTGTAAGTTATTCGGGCATCATTGTATTACTAAAAGAGGAAAAATTTACAAAATTGTGTTGCTGGCTTGCCACTGGGGAGACCAGACCAACAACACGAGTATCTTATGCTGTCCTTTGCATCTTGAAAGCATAAAAACGAGTAGATTATATTGTTTAAAAAGATAGCTAGTACTGTAAGTGCTTATCTGATATCTATAATTTTAATGATGACTGTTAAGAGGTGGGATGAAAGCCTTTCTTCCTGTGGCTAAAAACCCAAAAACCTAGCAAAGCTATCATAGGAAATCAATTATGTGGTCCAGAGAACTCCACCGGGGGTGGCGCCTCTCGTTTGGTGTGCTCCATGCTAGTCCTGGCTATTTTCGTTGCTTTGCCTGCCAGTTCTTCAATCTTTCTGTCCATTTCCCGCAGTTGTTGTTGGATGTCATCCAACTGCAAAATGATTTCCTAGTGGGCTTCGTTTCGTTCCACAAGAACTTTTCCCATGAGAGTTTTGAGGAGCCAATAGAGGTCAACCATTTTGGAGTAAAGGGTAGCCCTAGCTCAATGAGTGCCTGGATCCGGAACCCACGAACCAACATTCGCATCAACTTCCTCATTGCTGATAAAATGCCGTAGAACCCTGGCATCAACCTCTTGTGACATCCCCAATTGTTGAAATATTGTAACTGCAAAAAATATTCTATTTATTATTCATGTATTATTCATTAGATCAATCCCCTTTTGTGGATTGATCATGTCGGGCATTGTAAATGACCAAATCCCCTTTTGCGGATTGGTCAAACCCTAATTGTAATAAGCAAAATGAGAAGTCGGCCCCCAGAATTAAATAAGGTGGTTCTAACCACCCAGAAAGAGAAGTCGGCCCTGCCAGTGAAAAGACACTTCCTTTCAGCACCTGCCAGATTGTATAAATAAAGGAGGCCAACACCTCATTTGTTCACTCACTCACTTGGTCATTCGGAGCCCAAGTTTGGAGCTGCAGTTGGAGAAGGAAGAGAGAGAGGCGCATTGCTTGGGAGAGGACTATCTGTAGTGTTTGATTTATTCTCTGGGCATTGTATTGGCTATCTATATTAAGGAAGTTTTTGCTGGGTTTTCTCCCCCATGAGGGTTTCCTAGGATAAATGATGTGTCTCTTGTGATTGTGTATTTCTCAGTGATCCTATCTATGCTATGGTTATCTAGTGAATTGAAAAGAAACCTAATAATAGCTTAAACTCTAACATGGTATCAGAGTTAAGCTGAAGAGAGCATCTTTCACAAGAAGAAGAAAAACGTCACTGTTGCTGTACATGAAAATTAGGGCTTTTTATTGAAGAGGAGTTTCAACCCAAAAGCCATCTAGAAAAGTGCGCCCTACCTCAAGGAACTCTTTGGCACCTTTAGCGCACCTTTTCAGTGGCTAGATCTTTCGGAAAGTGAAACCCTAGTTTTCACTAGTACCAGAAGTACCAGGAAACCAGAAGTACTAGAAAACCAGAAGTACGAGAAAACTAGAAGCACCAGTCCAGAAATCCACTGGTCAGGTTTGAAGGGGCAAATGTTGGATTTTTTGAAATCTAACCACACCAGGCTACTTGCCTCAGCCAAGCCCACTTCCTGGTAAGTTCAAAATTCAATTTTGAGCACTTTCATTTTTTGGTTATTTTCCTAGCTCCAAGTAAAAGATGTCTGCAAGCACTAAGCTTGTTGACAAGCTAGGAGGTGTAGAAAACTTCCGTGCCTGGAAGTATAGGATTGGACTCATTCTTGAAGAGAATGACCTAGCAAGATTCGTTAAAGAAGATGTACCAGAACCCGCCGATGCTACAACTAAAGCAAAACACCAAAATGACACAATTAGGGCCAAAAGAAGCATTGCAGATTCTATCAAAGATCACTTGATTCCTCAAGTGTCTTCAAAGAAGACTCCAAAAGAAATGTTTGATTCTCTAACCAGATTATATGAAGGAAAGAACATAAATCAGAAGATGAATTGAAGAACTCAACTCAAGAATACAGGGATGCAAAAAGGAGAAATGATCTAGGAATATTTCTCCAGAATATCACAATTCAAAGAACAACTAGAAGCAATTGAAGATACTATAGACTAAAGACGAACTCATAATGACGACCCTTAATGGTCTTACAAGACCTTGGGATGCATTCATCCAAACTATTTGTGCCAGAAAGGAGAAACTACAATTTGACAGTCTTTGGGAAGAATGTGTTCAAGAAGAATCAAGAGTAGCTAATCGGGAAGCTTTGCTATCAAGAGATGAAGATAAAGCCCTAGCTACTCACACTAAAGGAGGAAGAAAGAAGTCTTACTTCCAGAAAGAAACTCATAAGGAGTCTCATCCCCAAAACAAATTCATACATAAAGAATCTCAACCAAGGAGGTTCCAGAAGTTTCAGAAAGGACAAAGAAGAGAAAAATATTTCTCATCCTACCAATGTTACCATTGTGACAAGATGGGACATATTGCGAAACATTGTCCAACTACACGAGAAGAATACAAGAAGAAAAACAGAGGCACCATGCCCATGCAGTTGAAGATGAAGAGCCACCCACAAAGATGATAAAAGAACGAATTGAAGACTATGTCTTAATCTCGGCCCTCTCAGGGTCAATATCACTTGGTGAGGACACTTGGCTCATTGATAGTGGTGCTTCCAAGCACATGACAGGCAAAGAGACATTCTCTCTTGCCTTTCAGAAAATAAGTTTTCTCAGAAAGTTACACTTGGAGATGATTATCAATACCCTATCAAGGGAGTAGGAGAATCAAATTACAAGCTTAATTCAGGGAACCCAATGGAGATAAAGGATGTATTATATGTACCAGGTTTGACAAAGAACTTACTCTCCATCTTAGCTTTAGAAAAGAAAGGCTTCAGAGTTGCCTTCATAGATGGAGAAGTTCTTATGTGGGCCAAAGGAAAAACCATGGAAGAAGCAATTGTTATTGGAAAAGAAGAAGGTGGCTTGTATAAGCTAAAGGGTCTCTTAGAAGCAACCATGACCCACTCCATTGAGAATCCATGTGAACTTTGGCATAGAAGATTAGCCCACATCAACTACAAAGCATTACCTTATGTAAGCAAGGCAGTCACAGGTCTACAAGAGCTCAAGGTTGACCATGAAGATGTGTGCAATGGATGTGCACAAGGGAAGAACATCAAGAACCCTTTTCCGAAGAGAGACAGTAAAGCAGAAGGAGTCCTAGAACTCATTCACTCAGATGTGTGTGGCCCAATGCCATCATCCTCCATCAGTGGGTATGTATACTATGTATCTTTTATTGATGACTATTCTCGTAAAACTTGGGTTTATTTTTTGAAATCAAAAGATGAAGTGTTCAGTAAATTCAAGGACTTCAAAGCCTTGATAGAGAATCTTTCTGAAAGAAAGAGCAAGATACTCAGGTCAGATAATGGAGGAGAATACACCTCAAAAGAGTTTGCAAACTTTTGCAAAGATGTCGGGATCAAGAGGGAGCTCACCACTCCCTACAATCCTCAACAAAATGGTGTAGCAGAAA
>JASDQU010100305.1:141783-175490 GCA_032191745.1 Picea mariana | reverse complement strand
CCACTCCCTACAATCCTCAACAAAATGGTGTAGCAGAAAGAAAGAACAGAACTATAATGGAAGCAGTGAAGACCATGATCCATGATCAAGATCTTCCAATGTGCTTATGGGCAGAAGCAACAAAAACAACAGTATATGTACAAAACAGATTGTCCCATAGTGCACTTGGGTTCAAGACCCCAGAAGAGATGTTCTCCGGAAAGAAGCCAGAATTAAGCCATCTCAGAATATTTGGCTGCCCAGTATTTGTACATATTCCAAAAGAGAAGAGAACCAAGCTGGACTCTTAAGGAAAGATGGGAATATTTGTGGGATACTGTGAGGTCTCCAAGGCCTTCAGAGTTTATATACCAGGTTACCATCATATTGAGATCAACAGGGATGTAACCTTTGATGAAGATGCAACACTCAAGAAATGAAGAAGATGCCATCTTGAAGAAGTATATGAAGAGGAACCTGTAGCTCCACCAGTGAGGGAAGTCATAGCTTCCCTGATGAGGAGATTCTAGAAGATCATGACATCGTAGATTCTCAAGAACCTCCCCAGATGACGATCTCGCACAAGAGAAAGCCAACATGGGCAAGGGAACTTATTCAAGATGGAGAGAAGTACGGTGTCCGCGAAGGAACCATGAGACAAGTGAAGAAACCAAAGCCATTCTCCAGTTATATGGCTTTGATGTGTGATCTCTTAGAGAGGGAGCCTACCTGCTTTGAAGAAGCCATTCAGAAGAAAGAATAGGCAGATGCCATGACAGAAGAATACCAATCCATTATAAAGAATGATGTATGGGAAATAGTTCCCAGATCGAAGAGCAAGGATGTGGTATCTTTCAAATGGCTTTTCAAAATAAAACATGCTGCTGATGGAAGTATTGAGAAATATAAAGCAAGGTTCGTTGCTCGTGGCTTCTTTCAAAAGGAAGGCATTGACTATGAAGAGACATTTGCTCTTGTAGCCAGATACACTTCGATCAGAACCATCATAGCCCTTGCAGCTAAGATGAAGTGGAAGTTACACTAGATGGACGTGAAAACTGCCTTCTTGAATGGTGTCATTGAAGAAGAAGTGTATATAGAACAACCTCAAGGATTTGAAGTTAAAGACAGGAAGACTCATGTGTGCAAGTTGAAGAAGGCTCTGTACGGATTGAAGCAAGCTTGGTATGGAAGGATTGACAGTTTTTTGATGAGCTTGGGCTTTACCAAGAGTAAAACTGATTCTAACCTTTACTTCAAGGTTATGAATGATGAGCCGGTTATATTTCTGCTGCAAAACATGTGATGAGGTACCTTATGGGTACATTAGATTGTGGTCTCAGTTATGATGGAGATCATGACTTCAGACTGAGTGGATATACTGATTCAGATTGGGCTGGAAGTGTCTCCGAGAGAAAGAGCACTTCGGAATGTTGTTTCAGTCTGGGGTCAGCCATGATCTCATGGCAGGGTAGGAAACAATCAAGCATTACTCTCAGCACGACAGAAGCAGAATACATTGCTGCTTGTTCTGCCAGTTGTGAAGCCATAGGGCTTCGAAAGTTGTTGACAGGTCTATTCAATCTAGAGATGGAAGCAACCTTGATCCTATGTGATAACCAGAGCTGCATAAAAATGATTGAGAACCCTGTGTTCCATGACAAGTCAAAACACATAGAGATCCGATATCATTACATCCGTGATATGGTGCAGAGAGGAGCCATAAAGCTCCAATATGTTAGCACGGATGAACAGGTTGCTGATGTGTTGACCAAGCCTCTATCTCGTGTAAAGTTTGAGCACTTTCGAGATTAGCTTGGTATAGTCCGTAAGGATCTCCCTCAAAAGGGGGAGTAGTGTTGTGATGCCAACGCCATGATGATGATGTGCCAACCTAGTGCTGTGATGCCAACCTCGTGCTGATGATGTGCCAACCTTGTGCTGTGATGCTAGCCTCGTGTTGATGATGTGCCAGCCTCGTACTGTGATGATGTGCCAGCGTCGTGCTGTGATGATGTGCCAACGTCGTGCTGTGATGATGATGTGCCAACCTCGTGCTGTGATGATGTTGCCAGTCTCGTACTGTGATGCCAACTTTATGCTGATGATATTGTGTTGCTAGTCTCATACTGTGATGCCATCTTTATGCTGATGATATTGTGTTGCCAGTCTTGTACTGTGATGCCAAATTCGTGTTGATGATATTGTGTAACCAACTTCGTGCTGTGATGCCAACTTCGTGCTGAAGACTCTCAACCTAGTGCTGATGTTGATGATGCTCCAGCCTTTGTGCCGTGTTGTTGATAATATTGACGATGAGAAAAACTTCCGATGATTTATAGATATGCCAGTCAGTGTTCCAGATGCTGTTGATGATGCTGCCCTCTCTCTCGCCTGATGCTGTTGTAGAATACCCTTCTTGTTAAGGGGGAGTGTTGAAATATTGTAACTGCAAAGAGTATTCTATTTATTATTGATGTATTATTCATTAGATCAATTCCCTTTTGTGGATTGATCATGTTGGGCATTGTAAATGACCAAATCCCCTTTTGCGGTTTGGTCAAACCCTAATTGTAATAAGGAAAATGAGAAGTCGGTCCCCAAAATTAATTAAGGTGGTTCTAACCACTCAGAAAGAGAAGTCGGCCCTGCCAATGAAAAGCCACTTCCTTTCAACACCTGCTAGATTGTATAAATAAAGGAGGCCAACGCCTCATTTGTTCACTCACTCACTTGATCATCTAGAGCGCAAGTTTGGAGCTGCAGTTGGAGAAGAAGGAAGAGAGAGAGGCGCATTACTTGGGAGAGGACTTTCTGTAGTGTTTGGTTTATTCTCTTGGCATTGTATTGGCTATCTATATTAAGGAAGTTTTTGCTGGGTTTTCTCCCCCATGAGGGTTTCCCAGGATAAATGATGTGTCTCCTGTGATTGTGTATTTCTCAGTGATCCTATCTATTGTAACATCTCTGATCCAACTGATCTGGATATTTACTGCTGAACTACGGTTTGGCTACTTAATTTGATACTCTAGGCGTTTCTGACTGCGTTCAAGTAACTGTGTGAAGATGCTCAGTTGTTTTTGCATGTGTGTTCCGGTTTATTATGTGTTTAGCAGTATAAAACAATGCATGCGAAATAAGGACAACACAGTTGACTGATATATATATATATATATACACATATATATATAATGCTGGAAAAAGCAGGAAATACAATAAAGACTGGAAGTAGATATGATAATCGTCAGTTAGATCTCATGGATCGTCACTGGAATACAAAATAATGGATAAGAAATACCCATAACCAGAAGAACAGGTACTAGTCTACGCATGCATGGATAGATCAGCAAAAAGCAGTCTGGCAGCTCGCGGTAATTGCTGTAGAATCCATAAAACTTGCCCTGATGGCGATACCCGTCGGAATGAGCTGGAAGCTATCTCAAAAGATGCGTCCTGGCCTCTAGACTGATCCTGATCACTGTCGGACTGAAGAACCAACCTTTGAAGCTTCAGATCTCACCCCCTGGGGGTTTGCGCACCTCCTGGGCTCAATGAGTGCACCCTAGAGATTCCATCGGTTGAATCTGACGATGTATAGCTCAAAACGATCGTCTTGGTCTCCTCTGTAATGGATCGGAAGGGATTCCTCAGATCTGCCCCGAAATGTCCCCTAGAACCCCAAATGTGCTTCCTCGAGAGTTGTGCCCTAAATGACTATTTTCCGCTTTTTGAAAGATTCCACTGTCGGAAACTGACGATAGGTGGCTCAATAGGTGTGCCCTGACTAAATCTCTAATGGGTCGAAAGGAATCAGCCAAATCTGAAACTGTCTCAAGCGATCGCACAAACCCTCTCTCAATCACTTGCGCCCTGACTGGCTGAGCTGCGCAATCACTGAACTGGACGCTATTATGCATGGTGAAATACCTAGATGGTATCTCCGATAGGCTAGGGTGTGTCTCTCAACACCGAAACCGATCAAGGGTGGTGGTTTCCTCCAGAAATCCACAAAAAAACAAGGGGGTCGATTTCCTCCTCCGCAAATACCTCGACATCAAATCATAACATAGCATAATGAATTAGGTTTCTTTACCCTTCCTTTATAGCTTCCCAAAACCCTAATTCATTGTTGACCTTTTCCCTCCAAGTGACTTTTACTTTATTTTACTATTCCTTGATTAAATCACTTAATTAATTAATTAATTAACCATTTTACCTCTAAAAGTGATTTATCCATCCTGATGGCTTCTCCAGCCACTGAAAGTCACTTCTCATCATCTTATCATGTAATGCTCTTCCTCTCGATTCTGATGAGCTATTACACTAAGAGGTTTCTCCAAGTAATATGCCCATTATGACTTTCTTAGTGAATTTAATTAAGATATGACCCATAATAACTCAAAATTACGAAAATCGTCGGAATGGATCCTGATGATGAATGATGCAAGTCGGCCCCAAATAAACCCCTCAATATCTCCCGAACTCTCTGTCACCCCTATTTGGCTACTCGGGTAGGCATACCACTTTGAAATGTTGTAATGTTTTAATGTCCCAAAATGGGGACATTACATCTATGCTATGGTTATCTGGTGAATTGAAAAGAAACCTAATAATAGTTTAAACTCTAACACCAACCACCCAGGTTGGGCCATGCTACTACATACAACACTCCGAAAATTGCTCTGATACCACAATGTAATGTCCCCAGCCACCCCAGGCTGGGCCACGTCACACAACCTCAACTTTTGTAGCTCTATGTCAACCAAACTGTAACATCCCCAACATACTATTGATAAACGTTACTTTGAAGATTCACTGCACAGATTCTACTTTAACACAAGTCCACACAATATCACTAGAAGTAACGCGTGCCCAAGCTTTAGTCTCACCACACAACTTATAACAGTGGAAGCAATATTATCTTTTCAATACAACCTTAAGCAACAGAAGTAACTCAAAACCGCACGCACCAATTGCATGCACTAGCATACTGATCAGACATCACAACTGCGCACACAACCATCTAGGCATCATGCGCCAACTCAAGTTTAACTGTGCGCGGAATCTAATTCTTTGTCTGCACACACAAATCCTAGCCTGTTGATACACATGCTACATTCCTGCACACTCGGCTACTCAATCCTCTTCTTGAAGACTCATAACCAAATTTACCAGATTATCTTAGTAGGCAAGGCTATTATCAACTGACATACTTATGCACAACTACAAATACAGGCTATAAGCATCATACTTATAGGTGCTAGCAACATTAAACAAAATAACATCAAATGCTTATATGCAACAACATACAAGATTTAACCCATGTCAAACATAGACAAACAAACACACAGTAAACAAGACAAGCACACAAAGAACACTTATCTTTTATAAAAGTCAACAACTGCGGCCTTGACTCAGATGTTCCTTCCAACCATAGACGCTGTTGCTCATAAGCTTTCAACAACAGGTCACCCCTGAGCTGGGGCTCAACTCCACTAGGGAAAAAGACTTCTAGCGATGCATTAAGGTTTGACTCTTAGTAGAATTGCTCAGTCCTAGATGCCCGCTGCTACAACTAATGCATAGTCCCTCATTCCCCACACCCTTGTCGCACCCAAGGAAGTTTGCCCCTTCTCTGCTTAACAGTCCTTCGACTACCCCACTTCCCTTCCCATGGTTGCCAACAACATGCCAGACATGAAGTCTCCGAGCCTGTGACTAATGCTCAACGCACTAGGGAGCAATTCTCAACAATACTCTCACCTGGAGAGTATTCTAACAGATCTGACAACCACTTCACAACAACCAGTCTCTCACCTAGAGAGATTGCTCACGGTCTGTCAACCTGTCTCCTCAACAGTAACTTAGATTACAACCCACAACTCCTTACAAGCTTCTCTGTGCAGATAAGGTAATAATCGGATTTTCCATACAATCCGACCCCCTTTCGCTCATGAGAGCCTGCAACATGAATTCTCTTCCCAAAATTCTCTTAATCCCCAAAATACACTAAGGCCAACAATATATATTGCATGCCTTCCACTTGACACTTGTCACGTTCAAAAGTAGCTTTAAGCCACTTGGTGACCCGTTCCCTACCCTTGACAACTTAGGATAAAAACATATCCACATTACACTTTTTTTGGAAATATTATTAAAATAATCCCCCCATTTCCCTTTTTCGGTCGAGTTAGCCCCCCATCTCTTTTCGTCTGAGTTTGTTTACACGCAGTAATGCAATATTGTATTAATAATCATGATTATATTTACATGGATAGGCACACTGGCCTATTTGTGTCCAGGCTCACCAGCCTCATAATCACACAGGCTCTTCTTCCTTGCATATACCCAGTTATATATACACACACACACACACACACATATATATCTTAGCCCTGTGCACTTACCCAGTTGCGCGCAACATAGTGCAATGTGCGCACTTACCTAGGGGCGCACAACACATAAAATGTGCGCACCTTGTCTTTATAAGAATTCTCCGCGCACTTACTCAGATGCACACAACACAAAAATCTAGATTCAATGGCTCACCAGCCTATATGTACGTTACATTTACACTTGGTACCAATCGGCTCACCAACCTATATGCACAATTACAAAGGGTTCTGGATCAGGGACATTGCACCTTTGCTAGGTCCAATTCTGCTTGAACCTTCGGGGGCGTATGGGCTTCATAAGTTGCAGTTGCGTGGGGCGCTGTTGTTGGCCAAATTTGTCGAGTAGAGGCATTGCCTCTGTGGCTCCGAGCTCTCTGCCTTTGCATGCCTCTCGTCATTGGATGGCAAAGAGGGTGAGAGATGAACATCAGAACGAGAAGGGAAGTCACAGAGTGGGCAATGTGGGAGGCTGATGGGTGCGAAGCGGAGGTTGAGAGATGGCAAGGGAGAGTGGAGATCTGAGAAGAACAATGAACCAGGTGCGGAGGCAACCAACTTAGATAAACAATGCCTAGAGCGTGCCACCATGAATGCTCCATTATCGGCTTTGATTGCAGAGGTTTCCGAAGACTCGATTGTAGGACAAATGAAGTGTGGGCCGGACAGGTTGAGATCGTTCGCATGTAGGCGATGAGGATTAAGAGGGCTGTCATTTAAGGAGGGCGACATTGAGTTATGAAGACAATTGTGGGAGGTTGACGAGATACCAGGTTTGGACGGGTCCTGAGGCTCCTACCCTTGTCTTATCATACCTCTTTGTCACCCGATCTGGGTGTTTTCCTTCCCCCTTTGATCATTGAAGAATTGTTCCATTGCATTAATGGAGGACGTACTAGAGCTCTTCCTTTTTTCCTTGGCCAACCTTCGAGATCACCTTGTTAGCTCTTGGGGAGGCTTCTTCATGGACCAATTCCCCTACCCAACCTTGAAGAGAACCTTTTAACCCTGGACGACGCTTTAGGGGCAATCCTGCAGGTGCCATCAACATTGTCCTATCTTAAACCGTAAGCTTCACCTAGATCTAGTGTAGAGACCACATAGCCCTCTCTAGGCACTGATCTATCGTTGTCTTCAACCAACAAAAAAAAACCAAAATCGTCTTTCATTTTTGTTCTTTTTCAAATTTTTATTTGCAATTTAGGGTTTATCACATTTTATCTCGTGTCTAGATTGCTTGAGCTTCATTGGTATATCTCTTATTAAATTCATGCTAGCTTGCCCTTAAAAGAATATCTTCATGGTTGGCATATAAGGGTTTAGATCTAATTTCCTTTGTTTATCTCTTCCAAAGATCTAGCTCTTGAATATAGTAAAGGCATTTGAATAGAAACAAACTTAATAAATTTGTGAATAGCTTGAGTTTTTGTGGTTGGAATGAATAGATCATTCATCTTTGCTGCATTAGAGCATCTTTCGTGGTTATTACACATAACAAATGATGGTGGAATGAATTTAAAAGATCTTGTGTAGTGCTATTCCCATCTTTGGTTTATTTATTGAACACATATGAATGAGGGTTTACAATTTATCATTTTTCACGCCATTGTTTGAGCAACGTTGTGAATACATCTTGCTCCAAACTGTCTTAGGTATCAAATTGATGTGATAAAGGGCCCAACGATCCCTCCTAATTGCAAGTCATTGCCTCTTTTCCATCATCTTTTCAAGGGTTTAATTTACTGTCATAAGTTGCAGAGCGGTAATGATGGTTTAAATGCTGATCTTTTTGGCAACATTTTCAATGATTCTCTTTTAGCAACTTGAAGTAAATAATCGATGCATTGGAGGGTCTAACGATGACCTCTCAAATCTGCCTAGCGTTGCCTCTCTTTTTTTGCTGTTCAAAGGTTCATTTGTGCTGTCTAGGAACTGCAGAGATAAAATGTATATGATACTGGTTTAACTTTCTCACTTGCAAATGTTTTGAGGCATTGCTAATCTACATTACTGCTGATAACCAAACGATAATAAAGGGACTCCAGCGACTTTGTTAAGTGGCCTAAATGTTGTCTCTTGGATCACTGTCTGAAGCCTTTTCCCCACTGTCTAGAATTGCAGATTTTCAATTTCTTGTTTGGTAGATGATACATGTTGGAATATCCTCATAAGTGTGCTAGTTGGATTACCTTTTATTGCACTCTTGTTATTTGTTTTACAACCAGCACTTGTGATATCTTGGGCTCTTATCTTTACAATAAGGATATCATGCAAACATATGTTGCCATGTGTTACCGCTCAAACTTTCGCTAAGTGAAAGTCCTGCCCCGCGAAGGAGAGCTTAGGGCAATGGATAGGCAAGCTGCTCATTGTCAGGTCAGTGGCCTTACCTCTACACTTTAAGGCTAGGGTTTCTAACCTAAGGAGGGTTTTCCTACAGGGTCAAGACTAAGTGTTGTCGTTGTGTTTGGACAGGGAAGGCTTAGGACTTGGTTTGACTTTGAAGTTTCTATCTTCTCTAAAGGGACGAGACACGTGAAATGAGAGAAGACAATTTATCACAAGCTAGAATAGAATATAACTTAGAAAAACAAAGCTCATTGAATGCTTGGAAATACGGTGTTTGCACACAAATGTATCAATACGTCATATCCATTTACCATTCATCATCATTAAGCCATCCACCATAACCAATGAAATGTGAGAACCAATATAGAGTATGTTCAATTCATGGATGTTCAAAATGCATGTATCAATCTATCACGTGTCCATATATTATGTGAAAGATCAAATCAAACATATATCCTAAGTCACAGGATACGTCCAAACCCCCCCGTGTCGCGTATCCTACGTGTCGGACACGTGTCCTGTTCACAGGACACGTGTTTGACACTTACCCTCAGCATGTCTCGAAAATAGGACATGTGTCCTACACAGAGAAGGACTTGCACTCATGTTTTCTCATGCAAGTTGGAGATGTGAGGTGTTTTGGTGTGCCACTGAGGGTTATTTTGCCTTACTAATGCTATTTAAAGAGGTCCCCACCCCCTCCATTTCACCCACCCTAGTAATTAAAGTGACATTCTCCTTTATCTTTCATTTTCATCCTTTTACTTAAATTTTTAACATTACCATTAATTGTTTCGGGATGTTTGAGAGTGGTTCCAACCTCATTGGACTTCATATGGAGAAAGTAGAATTTTAGGTCCCATTCAAAATTCAACAGACTTAACAGTTTTTAGGATTTCAAGATTGGCAGGATTGCAATGTTTCCACTGGATTCTATCGTGTATGAGGGTATGGAATTGGCATTTAATCAAGAGAACCAAGCCCTTTATGTACCTCAATGTTGGTGGCATTGCTTGTTGAACTCTTTTGTCACAACCCCAGTGAAAATGTACCCTTCAGTCAAGTATAAACTCTTCTGTTGAACTCTTCTCTTTGTCATCGTGTCAGGTGACTTAGTGGTGTATGTGCACACCAACCTCCGTCTTATATACAGGCAGAGAGAAGAGTGGTTGAAGGGAAAAACAAAGATGTGAGATGTGTTTCCTGATGATATGGGTTTGAACAACAGTGTTGAGTTGGCATTAGCCAACTTGGATCTTAATGAACTAGTGCTAGAGCCGGTCACTTTTGATGATGGTGATCCTCTTGAGAGGTCATCCTCCACATCAACAAATGCTCAAATTGCATTGGATATAGGGGAGGAGGAGGAGGATGGAGGAGAGAGCAGTGGTAGTGATGCCAATCTTGATGATTATGACATGGAGGACTACTGAGTCCTGATAGACACGACTCACCAGCTATGAGATTCTTCCATCTACGGTTCTAGTATCTACTCTATGGCTATTTTGTATTTGTCATTGGCATTCCCACCTATAGGATCAATGACTCTAACTCAATATCTATCTACATTGTAATACATCAATGACTGTCTGACATTGGTGGTAACCTTTGAGGAGGGAACTCTAAAACTTGACTTTATACCTTCTGCCTCTTCAAACCCCAGGTTGTCGGGGACGTATCCCCTGGGCTAACCTCCCTAAACAGAAAGAACCTCCCCATCGAGGTGACATTGGAAGGGGAAGGTTCCTGTTACGCCAGTTTGGTCTCTATCCTTTAGCCTATGACCTAAACTACAAACTGAGCGATAACAGGTCCTATTACAATAACCGACATGATCAATCCACAATGGGGATTGATCCTATGAATAATATATCAATAATAATAAGAATGCACTTTGCAGTTACATTATTTCAACACTCTCCCTTAGCAAGAAGGGTATTCTTCAGCAGCATCATGCGAGAGAGAGAGGACAACATCATCAACAACATCAAGTGGGTGAGAGGACATCATCATCAATATCATCTTGGAACACTCACTGGCGTATCTATATATCATCAGAAGTTTTCTTCATCAGCAACATCGTCATTCTCAAAGGAATGCCATCATCATCTACATCAATATGTATTAGTATAAAAACTGATACATTATCATCATCACAGCACAAGGCTGGCTCATCATAATATAAGACCGGCTTTACGTCACAACAATCAAGCTGGAAGCTCAGTACTTGTCTCATCTCATCGTCTTCCTTTACGTCACAACACTCAAGCTGGAAGCAAGATACTCGTCTTGCTTTACATCACAACCATCTAGTTGGAAGCAGGATACTAGACTGGCTTTACGTCGCAGCTATCCAGCCGGAAGCTTAATGCTAGTCTCATCATATCATCTTGCTTTACGTCTGACAACTAGGTCAGAAGCAAGGAACATCTCATCTTGCTTTACGTCTGACAACTAGGTCAGAAGCAAGGAACATCTCATCTTGCTTTATGTCTGACAACTCGGTCAGAAGGAAGGAACACATCATCTTGCTTTACGTCTGACAACTCGGTCAGAAGCAAGGAACAGATCTCATCTTGCTTTACGTCTGACAGCTGGGTCAGAAGCAAGGTACACATCTCATCTTACTTTACGTTTGACAACTTGGTCAGAAGCAAGGAACACAACTCATCTTGCTTTACGTCTGACAACTCGGTTAGAAGCAAGGAACACATCTCATCTTGCTTTACGTCTGACAACTCGGTCAGAAGCAAGGTACACATCCTGCTTTACGTCACAACCACAAGGTCGAAAGCAGGGAATATCTCTTCATAGCAACTACTCCCCCTTTCGAGAAAGGTCCTTTCGAACTATGCCAAGCTTATCTCGGAAGTACTCAAACTTCACACGAGATAGGGGCTTGGTCAACACGTCAGCAACCTGTTCATCCGTGCTATTGTACTAGAGCTTTAAGGCTCCTCTCTGTACCATGTCATGAATGTAATGATAACGGATCTCTATGTGCTTCGACCTGTTATGGAATACATGATTCTCTGTCATCTTTATGCAGCTCTGGTTGTCACATAGAATCAAGGTTGCTCTCATCTCTAAGTCAAATAGGCCGGTCAACAACTTTCGAAGCCATATAGCTTCGTAGCTAGCAGAACATGCAGCAATGTATTCTGCTTCCGCTGTGCTGAGAGCAATACTAGATTGCTTCCTACTCTGCCACGAGATCATAGCTGATCCCAAACTGAAACAACATCATGAGGTGCTTTTCTTGTCAGAAACACTTCGTGCCCAATCTGCATCAGTATATCCACTCAATGTGAAATCATGATCTCCATCATGGCTGAGACCATAATCTATTGTACCTTTAAGGTACCTCATCACATGTTTTGCAACCACTAGGTGAACATGTCTGGGTTCTACCAGAAATTGACTCAAGGTGTTCACGACAAAACAAATGTCTGGTCTGGTGTTCGTCAGGTACATCAACGATCGAATAATCTGTCTGTACAATGTGGCATCAATCAATTTTGACGAAGTATCGACCAACAGCTTGAACTTCGCTTCCATGGGTGTATTCATGGGCTTACATTCCAACATGTCGAATCTCTTCAAGATTTCGATCGTGTACTTCCCTTGGTTAAGGAAGATCCTCTCAGGACTCTGCCATAGCTCAAGACCTAAGAAATAATGCATTAGGCCAAGGTCTTTCATTTCAAATTCCGAGGCAAGTCTCTTTTTACATTTAGTGATGAGATTTTCTTATATAGCAGTAAGATTACTGGCTCATTATTCATGATTTTGAAGTAGAGATTTGAGTCTGCTTTACTCTTGGTAAAGCCTAATCTCATCAAGAAACTGTCTATACGGCTATACCAAGCTCTAGGAGCTTGCTTCAATCCGTTTAAGGCTTTCTTCAATTTGCAGACATGAGACTTCCTGTCTTCAACCTCAAATCCTTGAGGTTGCTCTATATACACTTCCTCTTCATTGACACCATTTAGGAAAGTTGTCTTCACGTCCATCTGGTGCAGCTTCCACTTCATCTTAGCTGCAAGGGCTATGATGGTTCTAATCGAAGTGTATCTGGCCACAGGAGCGAATGTCTCTTCATAGTCAATGCCTTTCTTCTGGGAAAAGCCACGAGCGACAAATCTTGCTTTATACTGCGCAATACTTTCATCAGCAACATGTTTTATTTTGAAGAGCCATCTGGAGGATACCACATCTTTATTCTTCGGTCTGGGAACTATTTCCCATACTTCGTTCTTCATTATGGATTGGTATTCCTCTGTCATGGCATCTGCCCATTCTTTCCTTTGAAGGGCTTCTTCAAAGTAGGTAGGCTCCTCTTCTAGGAGATCACACATCAAAGCCGTATAACTGGAGAATAGCTTTGGTCTTTTCACCTGTCTCGTAGTTCCTTGGGGAACACTGTACCTCTCTCCATCTTGAATAAGCTCTGTAGTCCAAGCTAGCTTTCTTTTATGGAGGATCGTCATCTGAGGAGGTTCTTGCACTTCTACTATATCATGGTCTTCTAGAAGTTCCTCATCAGGGGAAGTTACGACTTCCTTCACTGGTTCTGCAGCTCTGGGAACCTCCTTCATTGCAGTATTGGGGATTACGGGTTCCTCTTCATATACCTCTTCAAGCTGGCATTGTTTAGATTTCTTGAGCGCTGCATCTTCATCAAAGGTCACATCCCAGCTGATCTCAATGTGATGTTGACCTGGTATATAGATTCTGAAGGCCTTGGAGACCTCACAATATCCCACAAATATTCCCTTCTTTCTTAAAGGGTCCAGCTTGTTTCTCTTTTCTTTAGGTATATGAATAAACACTGGACAGCCAAATATTTTGAGATGGCTTACCTTTGGCTTCTTTCTGGTGAACATCTCTTCTGGTGTCTTGAGCCCAAGTGCACTATGGGATAATCGGTTCTGCACATAAACAATTGCCATTGCTGCTTCTGCCCATTAGCACATAGGAAGATCTTGATCATGGATCATAGTCTTCACAGCTTCCAGTATGGTTCTGTTCTTTCGTTCAACTACACCGTTTTTTTGGAGATTATAGGTAGTAGTCAGTTCCGTCTTGATCCCAACATCTTTGCAGAAGTTCACAAACTCTTTTGAGGTATATTCTCTTCCATTATTTGACCTGAGTATCCTAATCTTCTTTTCAGAAAGGTTCTTTATCAAGGCTTTGAATTCCTTGAACTTACTGAACACTTCATCTTTAGTCTTTAAGAAGTATATCCAGGTTTTACGAGAGTAATCATCAATGAATGATACAACCTATGAAATGTATGAGTGAGAGATCATCTCCTACCTCGTATTTCCAATCTGAAAACAACCTATTAAATGTTTGAAGCATTGAAGAATATGTTTGAGAGTAACAACACCCTCAAAGCTCTTACATTGAAGGGCCAGGTTCAAAATATCAAGATGACAAAAGGTGACACCGTTGCTATCTTCTTCATGAAGATGTCAGAGATCAGAGATCAACTAAGTGCCATTGGAGAAATCATATCAGACAGAGAATTTGTCTTGACCACTCTCAATGCTCTTCCAAAACATTGGGAACCATTTCTTCAAAGTATCAGTGGTAGAGAACAACTACGTACTTTTAATCGTCTATGGATAGATTGTACCCAAGAAGAAATCAGACTTATAACTAGAGGAGTGGAAGACTCCCCTCATGATGACAATCATGCTCTTGCCTTTCATACAAAGAAAGGACGAAGAAATAAAAGAAACTTCAGACAAACATTCAAAGATGAGAAGACTTCATCAGCTTCAGATTATGATCATAGAAAAGACATGTCAAAGATCCGGTGCTTCAGATGTGACAAGTATGGACACTTTTTTAGAAATTTTCCTACTAAGAAGAGAGGAAGACAATATGCCTCCACTGCTGACATTGATCCAGACCCACCTCAGAGAGATGAAGACATAAGAGATGAGGCTTTCTTCCTCTGACCTTTCTCAGGAGGACCAGAAGCAAGATTGAGCATAACTGTAGACCAAGGTAAGTTTTGTACTATATTCCTTATTTGATTTCTTCATTACCTTGTAGTTGCTTGCATCTTGATGACGAAGGGTATTATCCCTGGTGGGAGAACCCTCATGACTTGGACCATTATCCCTGGTACGGGAGTCCAAATTTTTCCTTGGTTGGTTATTATCCTAGTACAAGAGACCAATAAAGTACTGTAGAGTTAGTAGAGGACCTGAGAAGACATGAGGTGCCTCCAGGTTAGCAAACAACAAAAGGAAGATGTCTATCCTTCATACTTCAGAGGGAGTCACTTGACTTAGAGGGAGTCAAACTATTTGAGAAGAAGGAAGAAACAATAACTTCTCCCCTTCAGTAGTTCAGAGGGAAATAACCATTGTTCCAGTTGATCCAGTTGATCCAGTTAATGTTCCCAGAGACATTGCAGTAGGCCATAAAAGGCCTGTCGGGGCTTGAAAAACTCTGTAGGAGGCAGAGGGACATGCAACTCTTGAAGGAACATTTCGAGAGAGCAAGAGACCAAAGAGATTTTCGAGCTATGTTTCAACCATGAGCTACATCATTGATACCGAGCCTTCTTGTCATGTAGAATTAGCAGGTCAGCTGGTATGGGAAGATGCCATGACAGAAGAGTATCAGTCCATTATGAAGAATGATGTGTGGGATATTGTTCTGAGACTAGAAGGGAAGCCTGTAGTGACTTCCAAGTGGATCTATAAGATCAAGCATGCAACTGATGGAAGTGTCGAGAAATACAAAGCGAGATTTGTAGCAAGAGGATTCTCACAAGTGGAGGGAAGTGATTATAAGGTGACATTTGCTCCAGTAGCTCGATACACTTCCATCCGTACTATCATTGCACTAGCTACATCCATGGGTTGGAAACTACATTAGATGGATGTAAAGACAACATTTCTCAATGGTGAGATTGAGGAAAAAGTTTACATCGAGCAGCTAGAAGGATTCGTGATACACGACGAGAAATATCATGTGTGCAGGTTGAAGAAAGCCCTGTATGGACTAAAGCAGGCACCTCGTGCTTGGTACAAGAAGATGGATGGATTCTTGATGAGTTTTGGCTTCAGCAAGAGGGTTGCTGATCCAAACCCATATTATCACATTGTTGGTGACGAGTGCCTGATCTTGGTCCTTTATGTGGATGACTTATTCCTCACCAGTTCAGACAGACTTATTGCTGAATGGAAGCAAGCATTGACTTCTGATTTCGAGATGAAGGATTCGGGTATGATGCACTACTTCATGGGACTAGAAGTATGGCAGAGGACTGATGAGATATTTTCGAGTCAAGGAAAATATACAGTGGAGATATTGAAGAAGTTCGGTATGATAGACTGCAAATCCATGCCTACATCGATGGTGATGGATTTGAAGAAAATGAACGATGCTTCTACTGATTCAGGCGAGATTGATCCATATTTATACTGACCGCTGATTGGATCAATCATGTATCTGGGTAACACCAGACTTGATATATGCTATGTAGTGAATGTTCTTAGTCAGTTCATGAGTCAGTCGAGACAGACTCACTGGATAGCAACAAAGCATGTATTGAGATATCTACAAGGCACAGTTGGATATGGCCTGAGATATGCCTCCAGTGTAGACATGAGTTTGCAGGGATATAATGATTCAGATTGGGCAGGGAGCACAGTGGACAGGAAGAGCACATCCAGTTGTTGTCTTATCTTGGGGTCTGTCATGGTTTCTTGGTGCAGCAGGAAATAGAGCTCTGTGGCTTTGAGTACTACAGAAGCAGAGTATGTAGCGTAGAGTGTGGCAGTCCGCAAAGAAGTGTGGCTTCGCAAGCTGCTGACAGATTTATTTGATCATGAGATGGATTCTACCATTATTCATTGTGATAACCAGAGCTGTGTGAAGCTCTCTGAGAATTTTGTGTTTCACGATAAATCGAAACACATTGAGATAAAATATCATTATATCAGAGACATGGTGTAGAGGAAAGCAGTACACGTGTAGTACCTTCCTACACATGAGCAAATTGCAGATATCTTCACCAAACCGCTTGCCAGGACAAAGTTCAAGTACTTCCGTGAGAGACTTGGCCTGGTGGAGAATGCCTCCCTAGCTGAGAGGGAGTGTTGATGATTGCAACGTCGTAAGATCCTCCATGATACGTTCTCCTCGAAGACTGAGTTGAGTAGACCTGAGAGGGAGCCTAGTGTTGGGCATACCCACGTGATGGGGCATCGTTCTCCTTTGTGTGAGAGTTGAGTTGTCCCCCAGTGGTTGGGGCATCGTTCTCCTCTAGAGAGTTGAGTTGTCCCCCAGTGGTTGGGTGTGCCCATGTGATGGGTGTATCGTTCTCCTCTGTGTGAGAGTTGAGACGATGTGGTACTCCAGATGATTCTGTTGAGTATGACGTCCCTGTGGCTAAGCACAGGTGGACGTGTCCCTAGTGGCTGAGCACTAGTGAACGTGTGGATCCCTTGCTATATTGTCTAAGTGTAAGATTTGCTTGTATTCCTAATTGTGATGTAAAGGGTACAAGTCGGCCCCACCATATGTGAAAGATAATTAAGGTTTATTGTAATAATTAATTATTTTCTGAGTTATTGAGGTCGGCCCTGTTGTGCCAATAGACACCACTTTTGCTGTGTCCAGTCTAGTATAAATAAAGGTGATTTTCCCATTGAGGAAACACACTTGTCACTTGTCATTTGGAAATTTCAGCAAGTACATTTCTAGGGCTGAAGTGCGCACCTCTCTTGGGCGCAATTTTCAAGGTTGTAGAGCACCCTCTTGTGTGCATTAGGGTTTTATGGTTGGGGGATGTTCTCTTGAGAATATAACAAAGGATTGCTGGGTTTTCTTCCCTTGAGTAGAAGGGTTTCCCAGGATATTTCTTGTGTTCTTGTGCATGGTACTTCTTGTGATCTTGGTTAT
The DNA here is from genome assembly GCA_032191745.1 of Picea mariana. Taxonomy (NCBI): domain Eukaryota; kingdom Viridiplantae; phylum Streptophyta; class Pinopsida; order Pinales; family Pinaceae; genus Picea; species Picea mariana. The sequence continues at coordinate 157,836 of JASDQU010100305.1, read as the reverse complement.
TGCAGCAATTGTGAATGGTGTAGCTACATTTGTTTATGGTTCAAGTAAATGTTAAAATTGAAATAAACCTCATGCTTGAGCCTAGCATAGTGAAAATTTAACAGTTGCTTGATTAGTTGGGGTTGAGTTAAGGGCAACGTCATGTGAGTAAGACAAGGTAATTGAATATATGAGTGTACAAAGTGTTGTTAAGACAATTGAAGATGTTATCTAGGCTAAGAAAATGAATTAAATGCTCCGAAACACTAGCTATCAAGAGGAAAAAGACAACTGAATTAAACTTGCGAAGGGAGACCAAATGTTTAAGCATGTAACAAGTTTATAACAAGAAGAATATACCAGCTCTAAAATCAACAAGAAAGAGAATGAAAATATGCCAAATGACAATGAAAAGACTTGTAAATCATTCACCAATGATTGCATGAAATGAAGAGCGTGAAACTATGTTAATTGAGTGCAATATGTCAAGCCCTAATGGCTGAAAATACAATTAATGCAGCAATTACTAGGTTAGAGATGATTCCAAACAATTATTGCAAAGCGTTAGAATAAAAATGCTATGGAATGAAGATACAATGCAAATCCCAAAACTAACACCAATCGTTTAGGAGAGAGATAGCTAAACTAGGGTTTAATATTCCTTGCAAATGAGAAAGACAAGTGCCGTCTTGAATGCTTGGGCATATGGAGTCAACACAACACTTTCAATGGAGGCCAAAGGCAAGAGAAGACTTGAAGATAGAAACCTAGGATTATACCATCATAAGCCTAGGTTAATCTTCTAGGAAAACAAACCCTAAGGTTTATACAATCATAACTCCTAGGTGTCGTCCTACCTCTAAAACATATAGCAAGGAGAGGAAGTGAACTAGGTTAAACCCTAGAATTTATACAATCATAAACCCTAGACTTTAACCAAGAAAAGAGACAAGGTTAGGGGGATGTACAATCACAATGCCTAACTTGACCCTAAATGCTTTCACAAATTTAAAATGGACAAACAAGGGAAGGGGATAAACAGTCTTAATCCTTCCTTAGGTTTTCAAATTTATTAAAGGAAACAAAGATAACATGCAACTATTAACCATCTAATAGAGTATTTACCAAAATATACCAAGAACAAACACTTAAACTTGGAAAAAACACTTACTATGCTTAGTCGCTATGCATGAGGAAACCCTAGTTTCATGAAAATCCACCAAGACAAGAGAAAACATCCACAATATCACTCCAAAAGTGCGGATAAGAGCTCCATGATGAGAAAAGAAGATAAGAAGACGAGTAATAATGATTCTCCACAAATGTGAGTTATGATTTGCAATTGAGGAGCACTAGCCTTGTTATATGAAGCAACCCTAGTGCTTTAACCCTCAAAAGCCCCCTAAAAGCTTAAAATATCCATGATAAAAGGTGGATAGGTCAAGGTCGACCCTCAAAATTGCCTCTAACATAAAGATATAACAAAGACACATCAAAACATCCCCTGAAAAGGTGACACTTGTGGTGTAGAAGCCTCCAAAGGCCATGACATCATGCTCTAAAGGTGAAAAGGTGTGTCCAAAGGCCACATCTCTCCATGAAAAGGTGCAAGCATCATCAAAGGTCACATCTCTCACCCCAAGGGTCATGTCACATCACCATATAGTGCCAACTCATCATCAAGAAGGACCATCCCATGCTAGGTTGGCTCAACTAGGATCCAAGCATGACGTCATCATCATAGTGCAACGTCCAAGGGATAGGAGGTGATGTCACAGGTGAAGAGGTCTCCATAACCTCTTCAAAGAGGTGTGTCGTCATCTCCAAGTGCCACATCATCCAATCAAACCTTAATATGCTCAAGGGTGCTCTGTCCAACCTGTGGGGGATTCCTACCCATTTGATGACCAACCTGACCATATCTGCAATATCTGAGCTCATTTGTCCATTGTCCAAGGTCTAGGAGGTATGAGAAGGTGTCTCGGGGTATGTCCAATCATTATATGACCCAAATCCCTGCATCAAGTATGCAATGTCCTCCAAAGGACCATGTTAGGGTGCACCATAACCAAACAAGGCCCACAAAATCAGGTAAAACCAACAACTACAAGAAACCATAGCCATTAGAATCATACAAAGTAGGCCATCAATTACTACAAAAGCCATGTATGTGTTTCACATTAGGTATCTTCTTCAAACTTCACATTAGCTCAAGACTTTATGCAATTTGACAAGTTTAAGTATGGGAGGACCATCAAAAGAGCCTATTAGGTGTGTGCCAGTACCCAATTAGAGGTATATTTCCCAAGAAACCTATCAAAGTGCAAGTATGGTGAATGAAACGGTTGGGGTTACTCCATGGTGATGGAGTCATTAACATGCAAGGTATTGTGCTTGGTCCATCTCCATGAGCACCTTTGTAGAGGGAGCGCTTGCTGGTTGAGATACAATTTCCTCGGCAGTGTGTGTATTCCAAACCCCTTCTCTTTCTTTTTGATATTTAGTTTATGCATTGCAAGACCCCTTTTCAAGTTTTAAGCGCTTTATTCTTTCTTTTCTTTTCTTACTGGGATTAAGCCCTTTTAGTTGATATGCATTTAGTGCATTAGGACTAGTGGTGATCGCCTCATAGTGGGGGGGTAGAGCTCAAGCTGACCTTTGCTTTTGACTTGGTCATTTATTATCCCATCATTTCTATCCAATGTTGGATAGGGCTGATGTAGTCTTTTTGAGGATATGATAGCCCATCAAAATATGGAAAATCATCTTTATCATCCTGAAAAGGCAAACTTTTAGGGATCTCCAATGAAAATCTGCACTCTAATGAACATGAAGACAAAGTATGAGACACATTTTCCGATCTGAAAAATAATTATGTTGACGTTTTATGACTGCTTGCCTTATTTTTGATATCTGGAATTTCTGCCATATATATCAGACTGCGTACCCTGAGCCTTGAGGTTCCATACAATTTCCAGCAAGTAAAACATCATTTCCAGCTGGACTTCTACATGAAAACACACCAAAATCTGAATATATTGGTGATTGGAAATTTTCTGCATAATTTATAAGTATACATGTCTGGAAATTAGTTACAGAAATTTTTGAATATGCACTTTTTTTTGTTTGCTAGCGTGTCCGTTACTTGCGGGACTAGCCTGTGGTCTAAGAAAGCACGACCCAAGGGCATCTAAGCTGTCAAAATTACCCAGGGATCGCACCCAGCCTGGGCCACACCGACCCTTAACATGGATGGATATTTTTGGGTGTCTCCTCCCGACTACTGTGAGTTTCAAACCTTGGCCGCCTTACAAAACGAGACCTTCAAATTCCAATCATGCTAGTGGTATTTGACTTGAATATGCACTTATTAGACATGGCTATTCCAAAGATGAAAAATCAGCATTCTTTTCCAAACTGTTAGGTTGTTCATAAGTGAATAAATCATCATTTTAATCGCTGGAAACATCTCCATCAGTGTCAAAGATAGGATCCCCATAAAATTTCCAGCAATCCATCGCTAAATCATAACATTCGATTTCAAAAGAAAAGTGCCCCTCTTCTGCCCTCATTCTCATCACATAAATTTTCATCATCATACAAGGGTTTATTTTCAGTAACAACTCTTTCCAAGTCATTTACAAGAATATCATCAAATTCAGAATTTTGGAAAGGAAAACAACTCACTAAACCCTTATCTTCATGAGAAAATGAGGTGAATGCTTAAGTGCTTTCACCAACCATGTTTTCATCATTTAGTGCCCCAAAAGACTCTTCACTGGCTTCTTCATCCGGATGCTCTTCTAGATCTGAAATATCATACAAAAGGTTTTCATTGCATGAAGAAGAATCTATGTCCTCCATGGACTCATCATCATAGAAGGCATGGGAGTTGGGTTGATCTTCATATCTTCTTCAATTTCCTAATAATTACAAAAAACCTTAATTAAACCTGCAAATGAAGATATTGTTCATTTGGCCAACAATCCAAACCAATTTCTTGCATCTCCTATCAAACTATGATAAAATAATTTCATAATAACATCTTCATAATCAATATTAATTTTTGAGGCATAATCCATAAAAGATGCGATATGTTGTATGGCTAAATGATTCTCCCCATGAAATCTTGGAACATGAGAAATCCCGAAGGAGCCTTATTTGGTTACATAGGAATGCCTAAAAAATCAAAAGCAAAGTACGTTCTAGCATGCCATGATGTCATATTAATTTCTTCAAATCTGAAAATGAAATGTGAATACAATCGTCATTACCTCATTCCAAAATATGGAGTCACCAAGGTGAGCTTTCTAAATTCCTTCAATGTTGTTGGATGTGTACATCTCTACACCCAACAATGTTTTCAAAAATCTATAAGGAACAAGGGTTTCATCCCTTCATGGAGTTGCCATATAAGCAATGGATCTTCAATACACACACTCATAGAATGTCAAATGTAGCAACACTTCAAAACCAACAATGGTCTTTATCCTTGGCAAGGGCACCAAAAATATTACCTCCCAAACTAGCACCTTTAGATCAAAGTCCAAAAGATTGGTACTAGGCTATGGGAAACTAAGAGGGGAGGTCAATATCACCTCACCAAATCTCTTCACAGTTTAGGTTGGCTCTTTTCCAACTCAAGGGGGTCTTCTCTAAGGTAGGATTGCTCGAAGTTAGACAATAAGGACTCAAGGTAAAATGAAGAGTGGCTTTAGCAAAACAAATGTTGTAGAATAGGTTTAAACAAGTGATGGGAGGATCAAGCTCAATGTAAAGTCCATTGAGTAGTTAGCGTCGAAGGATAACAATAGGAGGGCATCTTCTTATGTGACTGTGTAGCTTGATTCAAGAACTTACTGCAATCTTATCTTGCTGGTCACCAAAACTAAACAAATTTTATAGGAACCGAAATGAAAAGAGGCCTCCAAATGTATATGAGGGTGTGCCTACTAATGGAAAATGGAAGATGTAGTTAATACGACTTAAGGGAGAAGATACATAATGACATTTTCCAGCAATGTACACAAAAGATTTAAAAGGCGAATCACAATTAAATATCTTATTAAGAAAGGCACGATCTTCTTGACGAGGAATTTTGTTACAAAAGATTTCAACCTTAGTATTCAACAATTTAAAGTACAAAAGACACATTCTACCTCTCAAGAGAAATCCATAGCTTGAATTGCCTTCAAGATCTTCAACAAAGGCTCAATAGGGGAGATCTCCCCAAATCGAGCCATACATTAAATGGAGAGAGCAAACCTTTTTATAGGTTTCGGCTCTATCTCCTCAACATTAAAGAAGTATTTGTTTTCGTAGATCCATTAATTCTCTAAGGAAGAACAATAAAATATCATTCTCAACAACCTCCTTACTACAAGTAGAAATGAGTTGTTGAGATACATATTCTTATTCCAAGAAGAAACAATAAAATATCAAAGGAAAACAATACAATAATGCTTTCATTTAACCAGCTCCATGAGACAAGTCAACAATAATAAAATAATGGAGTTGGTTATTTAACACCCTCCAAGAATAGCACAAGAAGGTGGGGCACATCCTCTAGATGAGTGAGTGGTTGGTTGACCATGAGATAAGCTTCCATATGTACGCCAACCAACAAAGCAAGTAAATCAATATGAAGGGTGTGCTTCTCCATGTGGCACATGTGGTCAAAATGCGACGAGTGTTTTTAAAACAACAGATTTGAAATTGTTAACCCCTTAATATTTAATAGTTTTTTATTATAACCACTTTTCGGAAATGCCGTAGCTACCCTACATCTAATGGCGTTGATCTGACAATAATTGGGGCACTTTGTCAAAAAATATTCGATGATAAGCTAGTGCACATCACCCAAAGTATACCCTCACACGCACTGTCCAAAAATAGTAAGAAGACCAAGTAAAAATCCAATGACCTCCTCAAACCACTCCAAGACAGGTCACTCCACAAGAATATCTCCATAAATGTGCAATGTAACCAACTCAGACCACACGTGTGGCCTCCAAGGTTAGGTTGTCTCATCAAATACCATGAAAATTGTGAAATGCATACTCCATATGGCACATTGGCTTCAAAAGGAAGACATCCCATCAAGATAACTATAAAATAAACCATTTTTTGGTCTTTGTTGCCATCCTTATACACACCTACAAGCGTGGAGAAGTATCCAACCCATTTGGTGTGTCCTTGGAGGCACAATGCCCAAGTCCAAACCCACTGTCACCTTGACTTGGACTTCTTTTGTCTAGGCTCACTCCTAGGAAAGCCAAGGGGGTAGACCCTACTTACTATGTAAGTTGATTAATGTGATCTAGGAGTTAATTTTAGTTTATTAAGTTAGGGGGAGACTAACCTATGTGAGTTGATTAATGTAAGCTAGGAGTTAATTTTAGTTTATTAAGTTAGGGGGAGACTAACCTATATGACGAACAACAATGCAAATGCAAAGCTTCAATGACAATCAAAACCTTTCCCTAAAGGACAACTAAGACTAGTGCCTAAAGATTGGGTAAAGGGGGTCAATTAAGTTTGTACAACAAATATACAAAGAATAAATAGATGATCTAATTACTATGAAATAAGAATATAACTTTACACTTGAGATAATTACAAACTGAAATATACAAATGAAATACAACAAGGATAAATTATAGTGAAACTTACAAATTAGACAATTGCACAATATAGACAAAAGAACTAAAGAATGGTTAGATAACTACACAATAAAGAATTTAGCTTATGCCAATGAACATGAGATATCCACAATGAAAGACATAACTTGACGTAACTTGTAGAATAGCTAGGAAATGAAGCTAGTGTGCAACTTTAAGGAAGTGACATGATCTTTGAAAAAGAGCTAGCAACATGGAACTAGTACGTAGCTTAAAAGCAAAAGTACTTGGAAAGTAAAGATGCTAGTAAATCACATGAACATGTAAATGCCTTGAACAACAAAGCTTGCACAACTAAAGATAACTGAAAAGTAAGCACAAGTGTTGTGAAAGTGTTGTAGGTAATTTTTAGGAAAATTTTAGAGTCTCTCTTTGATTAGGGGGATTAAGGTTTGAAGATGCAATCCTAGACTATGTGTCTACTACCCCTAGACTCTTACCGCTTTGGCCAAAATGATTGCTGGGTGCTCAAGAAGAAGGGAAAACAAGGCCCTTCCCTAGCTCCACAGGTCAACCCGTAATACTTGGGCGCTCAAGCAGGGGGTACACCTGGTGCTGTGAAGTCGTCTCCGACATAGCACCCCCTATAGCCTCCACAAACACCCTTTTTGGTGGTGAAAGTTGTACCAGTTTGGGTGCCTAATTAGACTAGATAAATCTATCCCAATCCTAAAGCTACAAGTTGTGATTAACTTAAAGATATTACAAAGAAGAGATTATTTCCCAACTTTAGACAAGATATTAACACAATAAGATTGTTTCAAACTTAATAAAGAGATAACAAAATAAGATCACTTTCCAACTTAAAGGATGAAAAGAAAAGACTACTTAACGAAATATTGACCAAATGAGAAAATTTAAATGAGATATTAACAGAGGATTAGCAAAATAAATATTAACAATCTAAGTAAGAAAACAAGCCTTATGATATTGCATGGGTGGCTAGGCCAATCCACTATGCAAGGTGTAGGAAAAGTAAATTAATGAATTTGAAATACTTGGAAAATAAGCTAGCAACTAGGCAACCTCAACAAAGGCACAAGGTGGAGGACAAGCCTACCGATTTTGTGCCAAAGTGGGTGAATGAAATAAAAATAATTAACTTGAAAGGAAAGCAAGAAAACCTAGCCTCTCAACCTTGCCTTAAGGACAAGTGGGGCAAAACATTAGATGCATAAAACAAAAAATTGGGTTGGCTAGGCCGAACCAGTTTGCAAGGTGTAGACAAACTAATTAATTAATTGCAGAAAATTAAAATATGAGAGAAATGCAAGCCCAAGAGACTCTCTTGGGCTGCTTACAATGAAGAAGTAGAAAAGAGAAGAAGTGGGTATCCAAACCCCACTTTGGGAGGCTCTTCTTGGGTGTTTTGTGGACCCAAACGGGCAGCACCTCCCATTTTCTGGCGAAAACCTGCAAAAAATCACCAAACAAAAGCTTGCTGGAAATGCTAAAAAACCACCAAAAAACTTAAGGAAATTTCTGTTAGTTTAAACAAAAATCTTGCATATAAAAATCTGCAAATAAAATATGATTTTAGAGTTATAACTGAACAATAATTATATCCAAAAAGTAGATGGAAATAACTGGAAATATAACAAAAAATATTTGGAAGGTTTTTGTGTTTGAAGAGACAAATTTCCAGATCTGAAATTTGTCCTCTAAAACCCTTGGTGACCAGCAAATTGTGAGATCAAGCTACAGAAAAAGAGAGGTCAGTAGATTTAAATGAATAACAAAATACTTTGCTAAATCAATAATAAACCACTCAATAAATCTACAATAATACTATCATAGATCTATCCAAACAAAATACTTTGCTTGGATCTCCTACACTAGATCTACAACAAGAATATACGCAAAAGAACCAAAACATATGTCACCTCAAAATAACTAAAGATTGGCACCAAGAATACTCCCAATGCACACCATGTATCCTCCAAAGATTTTCTATTATTCAAAAAAAGGTTACTGCAAATACTTGCAGCAAGCTTTACAAAAGAGAAAGAAAAATGGGAGAGAGAGGAGAGTGGGAGAGATTTGGACAACATAAGTTTTCTTTGAGAATAGGTTCCAATGACGGAGGGGTGAGCATTCTTTTATACTTGGGAGAGGAGAGAGGCCCCTCTTGGATGAGTTCCAAGTGTCATTGACCAAGCAAGAGTGAACATCTCAAGGGGGGCACACTTTTAGGGTTTTGGTAAGTCTGGGGTTTGAGGGTTGAGGGTGTGAGAGGGGGGTGTTAGAATATGATGGATGTGCTCGTTTAACCATAGACAATATCACTGTTGTCATCCAACCATAGGCCGAAGCCACCCCCGAGCACCTTAACCTTGACAGAGAATCATTCCGGAAGCAAACCCTAGGCTAGATAGCCAAACAAAGGGTGGCGCACCTTTCTCCAAGGATAGCGCACCAAGCAAGAGCTGATCAAAGAGTCCAAACCCTAACCAAGAGATAGTCCAAGCCCTAACCAAGGGGTTGTCGATGTACTTCATCCTTTCATGTGGATTGCCTGACTTGCAATCATTGTGATAGCAATCCTTATCTTGTTGTTCTTCCATAGGTATAGTTTCTCTTTGAACATGTTATCTTCTAAGAAATGGATATGCAAGATATGTACAGAAGATATGGTATATACAAGAACTATGAAGAGTATTGTTACCTTGTCTTAGAGGAAGAAGTTTGTTTTATCCTGCTTGGCTTTCTTTGAGGGTTCCCTTTCTTCGACAACTGATGCTTCGCGTGTTTCCTTCCTTCTCTTTAAGTCGGGACAATGATTCTTGTAGTGACCATACTTTCAACAATTGAAGCATTGTATTCTTGACATATCTTTCTCTTGATTTGGCTTCTTCCTTGAACCAAACTTCCTTTTGTTATTGAAATTCTTGAATCTTGCTGTGAAGGCTTGATCATCGTATTTCTTTTGGGGTTTCTCTTTTGCACTAATCCTCGATTCTTCTTGTGTACAACAAGTCCAAAGTTCTTCAAATGTAGGATACTCCTTCCTTGTGTTCATACTTGCGACAAATGCATCCCTGTCTTGGGAAGGCTGTTGAGTACTATATTTACCAGTTCCTTCTCTGAGATGATCTCTTCAATAGCTTGTAGTTGATCTCTTAACTGAGAGATCCTCACAAAGTATGATGTTATGCTATCATCATCATTCATCTTCATGCCACAGAGCTCATTCTTTAGACTCATTACTTGTCCAATGTTTCTGACTGAGAAGAGGTTTGTTAGGGCATCGTACATCTTCTTGGACGAATCAAGATGGGAGATGTAGGGTATCAAATGGTATTTTATAGAGTCCACTATGATACTCATGGCATTGATGTCACTGTCTTTGAACTTCTCCATAACTGCAATGTTCTGCGGTTCCTTTTCTTTTCCTTCTTCAAACTCTGGTTCCACGATCTTTCCTTTCACGATATCCAACACTTTATTCTTGGCAAGGATAAGGTCAATGCTTGTCTTCCACGCTCTGAAGTTAGAGGCCCCATCTAATTTGTTTTTTGACTTCACAGATTAGGTCATGGTTGCCTTGACTTGGTCAACCCTAGATTTGACCAAAAACTCAAACTTGACGTCTTAGCTTGCTGTGAGTATAAGGAGGTGCGCTAGGCTAGGGCGCACTAGTCTATCCGGAAATTAGGTCAATCCCTTCACTCAATGTGCCTCAACGAGAGGATTAGGGTTTCTCCAACTGCACCTGCTAGTAACCCTAGCGACAGTGCTTTGGTAATTGCTCCTGCTAGAAACCCTAGCGACAGTTCTTCAATGAGCTTAGTATCCTTATGGCTATGCTCCCTTCCAGTGGTTAAACTGAATGAAGGAGGTGTGGGCCCATAACCTGTTAGAATATGATGGATGTGCTCGTTTAACCATAGACAATATCACTATTGTCACCCAACCATAGGCTGAAGCCACCCCCGAGCACCTCAACCTTGACAGAGAATCATTCCAGAAGCAAACCCTAGGCTAGATAGCCAAACAAAGGGTGGCACACCTTTCCCCAATGATAGTGCACCAAGCAAGAGTTGATCAGAGAGTCCAAACCATAACCAAGAGATAGTCCAAGCCAAAACTGAAATCTGCTAACTGCAGTATCTGCAACGACAACTCTCCTCCAAACTTGCGCACAAACTGACCAATTGCAGTGCGCACAAGTGTTGCTTCTGCAGTTCTGAGAATGCCTGCCAAAATGAAGACTGGCCTCCTGTATTTATACTAAATTTGGCAAACTGCCTGGGCCGACTTCTCATTCTGGGTGCCTATTTATTTAGTATATAATATTTCCTTTAGCCGACTTCTTCTCTTGGAGGCTAATGACCTAATACAAGTTATCCTCTTGAGCCGACATGTCTTCTAGGGTTATTAGCCAACTAATTAGGGTTTCTTCTTGCTTCCCGGAATATTCTATTCTCGTCAGGTTTACACGTGGAGGTAAATACTTCCCGCAGTTACCATAATATCAATAGGGGGAACACCTTTTTGACTTGTCAAACATCAAGTTAGGAGCTTAGGAGGGCGCACTTAAGGATTTATGTGTTTTGTTCCATTAATACTTCACTTTGGCTAAGTCAACCACCAAGTGGGGCGAACTTTTCTTACAGAGAAGTCAATGTGAGGTTGTGGCTAAGCATGGGGGGTTGGGTTAAGTTAGAAAATTGCTTTTCTAACTTAGGAAAAAGGTTAGGAAACCTTTCCCACTCATTCTGATGTCTTTTTGCTCATTTTACAATTTTTGACATTTTTACTTAGCCAAATTAAACAATTAAATTGTTGACTCAATACTGACTTGGACTCCTTATGGACAATGACCTAGCAAAACTTGTCCAATTGAGCTGAAACTTGGTCCAAGGGTGTAGGGGGTCTCATGCCATTTCTTTTGAGTACCCATACCCCTATCAAAATCCCCTAGGACCAAATTTTTATATTTTTACATCCATTTTATTTAAAATTACCATTAACTAGGTAATTTTAATAAATTAAAAAAAACTACTTAGACTCGACGGAATTCCGCAAGACTCTAGGAGATGTCTAGAATGGTCTTTTACAACATGCCTAGACCCTAGTCACCCATTGGGCTCGATCATTAGAATGCCTTCCACCACTTTGGAGGATTATTGCGAGTGAAAAACTCAAGGGTAATTAAAAATTACCTGAGGATAAAAACCACTCGATGAAAGGACTTCCCTAATGATAAAGTCCTACGTAACTAACTAAAATATGACTCAGGCTGACTCATTACATTATTATCCCACATAGGGGAGCGAACATTCCGATTACAAAAAGACGCGCTAGGGGTAAAATTGCCTTGTAGAGCCAAAGAGTCTTCAACTTTGTTGCACCATCAGGTACATAGCTTCATGGTACATGGAGTTGATCCCCTAGTCGAAATAGGTGGTCAACAATCTCCAAGGTTATGACAAGTCAACAATCCATATAATTATGCAATGAGTCACATACCAAGTCAACCAAAGCTCAACCAATTCCAAGAAAGAGGGGATGGCCCCGTCATCTAGCAATACAAAAATGATAAATGTGATGATGCCTCCACATGCCAACAAGGTGAGTGCTCTATGTTATCGCACAAACTGTAGGTTGGGCAAAGCTTGACGCAATCCACAGGATGGCGATAACTGTGGGAGAGTCTACCCACTATCACCTTTAGATAAACCCTCCCCTCGCTTTAGTGAAGGAGAAATCCTACACAAGGAGGGAGTCCCGGGTGACCCTAGGGGGATTGAGATGAGGTAAAGGAAGATGTAATGTAAACCACCCCTATGGTCAATGATGAAGGAAGTAAGAGGCTGAAAATGAGGTCTTGGGAAGTGATAAGAGGTTGCCGATGATTGATCCCTGCAAAACAGTATTAGTGCAGCTTGTACAAGACCAAAAATAGCAAGGTTAGCCTCTAAACCAATGGTGTATCAACAAGTTAAGCTTGCTGTCCCTGAACTGCAGTGATATGCAGAGTTATAACAGCAATGAGAAAAGTATAACAGCTGCAGAAATGACCATCAAAAACACTAAATGATTATTGGACAATTAGGCACAAAACAAGTAGATATTAATCCAATACTTGAGCACGAGTTTTGATGGTATGTTAGGGCTGCAAAAAGTTGTTATCAGCAGTAAACCAGGGAAGCCTTATGGCTGTAGCAAACTTCTGTTACAGCAGCAAGATCTAACCATAGAAAATCACAAGTTAAATGCCCAAATGAAAGCCCTTGACACAATAAGTAATTAGCACTATTTACTTGTAAATTTCCATGGTAGATTAGAGAGTAAATGAAAGTGATTAAGTGAATTTGCTGCACTGTAAATTCTATTGCAACAGTGACAATCTTAGGCTAATTCAAGATGCCCTAGAGGCCTTGGATAGCTTATAGCATGCAGAAATTATTCAAGCTTATAACATGCAGAAAATTATTAGCCGCTTGGACAAATGAAATTACAAGTTTTCACATTTACCAATGCATTAATATTCTATCTCCGGTGCAAATTAGATTAGTGTCTTTCCATTGGGTGATGGAGTTCTCTTGTTATTGGTTAGGTTCTACTATTTCTCTAGGGGTTTAAGCTCTTTTACTCCCTAGAGCAAGTAAACCCTAACAAGGATAAAACTTTACCGGGGTGTAAGCCGTTTTACTTCTGTTAGCAATCCTTTAAAAAGAGAATTCAATGACAAAAGGTAAAGTATCTTGACAGAGGGTGTATGCCTTTATACTCCTCCAAGGGTTTAGACAAATTGACCACGAAATTAACAAGATTACATACAAATTGCAGAAAATCTTAATAATTCACAAGGATAGCATGCACAATCCCTAGTTTTCACAAGATAAGTCACCAAAACTAGCAAAGAAGTACCCCCAAGAGATAGCGCATAACATCCATTCACCAAGAGAGAGATAAACCATTAATAAACACCAAGAAATATAGTCATGTGATTTTCCCAAGAGGGCTGAAAATTTCAGCCAAGTAGTTTCTCTCTCAAAGGAGAATTGTGTTGAAAATGAAATAGAATTGATCCTGATTTATACAAATCCTCTAAGAAGTGTTTGTCTACTTAACTTTAGGGTTAACCACAAAGTAAGGGGCCAACAACCCTTACTTTTCCCCTTTACAACTTTAAATTTGATTTTGCACATAAGAAAACTCTAAAAGAAGTATGACGTCACCCCTTTAGGGCAATGTTTTGGCACTTGTTGCAATTCGTTGAGCTTGGAGGTGACACGTTGGGCCTCCAAAGGCCTTCCTCTCATGCGCTAGGGTCTCCTCCATCAATCCAAGGTCTCTCTCCATCCAAAAGGTGCCAAGTGTCAAGTCAACCACACCACCATTCCAAACCCTTGCTCGAGGGTGATGTCAAGCCCTCCAAATGTGACGTTTTAACCTCAAAAGGAAATACGTTGGGCTTGTAGGGGTTAGGTGAGGTTATCCAAAACGTCTCTCAAGCCTCCAAAGGCTGTCATCATCATCCGGTGTGCGGGCCGTTATATCCATCTTGTGGGCTTCATGCCCCAAAGAAGCCCAAGCTAGGCTTTTTCCTCCAAAACTGTCCACCAAGCAAGGTCCTGCAAAGACAATGAATACGCCCTCCTAGGATCTCAAGTCCAACATATCAAGATAAGTAAATCTAATCAATAAAAGAGTCACCTAAGCATGTGCATCAAAAACCACCTCATGAATTTAAACAAGTGCTGAAAGACCCTATGCAACTTGCCAAGTTTAGGTATGGGAGGGTTGACAAAGTGACCTATTGGGTGAATCATCCCCTAAGTCAAGGATTGTTTCCTAGGTGGACACCCCTCTAAGCCATGTGTATAAGATGAAGTGGATGGGGGCAAGACTTTTGGGCATGAGGTTCATGACATACAAGGGATCGTAGTGTCTCATTTATGGGTGCCTTTGTAGAGGGTGTGTTGCACCTTCGTTTTCAATACATCCTTTTTCCAAGCCCACTTATTGCCTTTTGTTTTTTAAGATGTTTCCAGGTTGAAGCCAAGGTGGGGCTTCTACCTAAGAATGAAAAACATTGCCCACCTTGACTCTACCCTGGTCACATTATGCTTCCCCAAGTTGAAGACAATGTGTGGGACTTCTACCTAAGCATGAAAAACACTGCCCACACATGCTCTACCTTGGTTGCCATTTTTGCATTTGTTATTTTTCACAGGTCCCATCAGTTTCTTATGAGAGGCATTTCATTGTCCTCTGGATTCCTTGGCGAGCATCTAGAAGGTTTATGATTGGCTTTTATCTTTTGCCAACTACAAATCTCTAGGCCTTCAACCCCTTCTTCCCATGAAATGAGGGACAATCCCTTCTTGGGTCAGTACACCTGAAAATCCCAAAAGATGAGGAGGCGAGGGGATGAAGTGTGGAAAGTGGTAAGTATTATCGGGAATGGCAGGATGACTTGTCAAGGAGACCTCCCAGTAGCAAACCCATCGCTAAGGGTGACCACTTACTAGGGCGCAATGTGAACGACCAAGGTGAAATAGGGCAAAGAGCATAACTTCCAAGCAGACGTTACATAATCAAAAGAAACTTTTAAATTCAATAAACTCAAATGCCTCAAATATTGAAATGGCACTCACCATAATACTTGGCTTGTACGTCATGGAGCAATACCCAATGTCTTCCGGAAGCAAACTAGTGTGGCGTATACCATCGTGATGAATCTGAGATCTGTGGTGGTGAGATGGGCCTCTATCTGTGCAAGTGGACGTTGTCAGCCATCTGTCTCTCAGAACTCCATGTCGGCAACCTGAGGGCCTCGAGACATCATCTCCTTAGTTATCCCTAGGAAATGGGGATAACACTCCACATAGAACCATCATAACAAATCATTTCTATTTTGAATAATACGAAGATGAGCTAGGGTGCTTAAGAGATAGGCCTTCCTTTAGTCAAACAAGAGCCGAAACGACCGTTAATGCTGTAATTATCCTCTTAATGTGTGCCTAGGGTGAGTGCTCCACAAAGGATCATAGCACATGCCATGATAAAGTGTAATGTGTGTCAAAACCCCTTAAGTTAGGGTGCTCACATAAGGAAACTCCAACAACATCAATACCATATCAATTAGACCAATAAATCACACTGGAGGAATGTAAAAAGGGGGTCTGTGTGCTAGGCCCTCTCCAAGTAAGTCTGCGATCCTTATGTAGAACATAGTTTTAAAAACCGAAACCGGTACCGGAACCAGTCGAGGGTCCAACCGGAACCGGTAATAAACCGGTCGAACCGGTTTCAATGAACCGGTTTTTTTAAAAAATACATAAAATATTTAAATTTTAACGAAAAAATATATTTTTAAGATTTTAAATCATGTTTCCAAAGCATTAGAGACAATTAGAGACAAAATATCCAAAGTATGCTC
>JASDQU010100305.1:36644-48985 GCA_032191745.1 Picea mariana | reverse complement strand
CAGTGCACCTATCCATGTAAAGTGTAATCATACTCAGTCATTAATAATACTACATCATTGCATGTAGACAGACTCAGATGAAAAGATATGGGGGAGTAACTCCACCGGAAAAAAGGTAAAAGGGATGGACTTAAGTCTTAGGGAATATTTTATAATATTTCCGGAAAAGTGTATGTTATGGATAATTATTTTATCCTAAGTTCCCTAGGGAAGGGAACAAGTCACCGAGTGACTTAAGCTACTACTGAAGGTCACAAATGTATAGTTTAAGGCATGCAATATATATTGTTTGTCTTAGTATATATCAGGGGAAGAAATCATTGTTTGGGGGATTATTCATCTTTCTCGTGAGAAGAAGGGGGTCGAAGACTTTGGAAAATTGAACTATTACCTTATTTGCAGAGAATTTTGTAAGGGACTTCATTTTTGTATTCAAAGTTATATTATCGAAGTGGCGTGTTTTCAAGACCATGAGAATTCTCTCTGGGTGAGATATTTGTTGTTGAAGAGGTGGGTTGTGAGGCCCATGAGCTTACTCTCAAGGTGCGATATTTTCTGGGAATTGTTCCCTGGTGCGCTAGGAATTAGTTGCAAGGCTAGGAAACTTCCTGTCTGACTTGTTGCTAGAACCCTGGAAGGGAAGTGGGGAAGTCAAGGGACCATTGAGCAAAGAAGGGGCACACTTCCTTGGGTATGACAAGTGCATGGGGAATGAGAGACTCTAAACTTGTTGCAGTAGTGGCACCTTGGACTGAGCAATTTTGTTGAGTATCAGACCTTAGTCTATCATTAGGAACCCTTTTTCCTTGGTAGAGTTAATCCCTAGATCGAGGGTGATGTGTTGATGAAAGTATATGAGCAACATAGTCTATGGCTGGGAGGGACATATGAGTTCTGCATGTAGTTGGTGAATTTTCATAAAAGATACGTGTTATTTATGTTCTTGTCTTATTTATTGTGTTCTTGATTATCTATGTTTGATATGGTTTAATTCTTGTATGTTGTGGCATATAAGTAATTGTTTTTATTTTGTTTAATACTACTTGCACATGTAAGTACGACACTTATAGCCTATGTTTGTAGATGTGCATGAGTATGATGGATGTTGATAGTCTTGTTTATTAAGTTATCCTTTGATATCAGTCACGAGTCTCTAATGCAAGGATTGAATGGATGGGTGCGCAGGAAATCAGTATATGTGCACATGAGGATGGAACTGATGTGTGCGTATAAGGAAATAAACACCATGCACAAGGAAAGTAGAATTGGTGTGTGATGCCAGAATGGTTGTGTGCACAATAGTGTTGGGTGTTCAGTATTCTTGCGCTCAATTTTTTTGTGTTACTTCCATTGTTATAAGTTGTGTGGCATGACTCGACTTCAGGATGAGTGTGTTACTTCAAATGATATTTCACAAACTAGTGCTCAGAGTAGAATCTATGTAGTGGATTTTGCAGTAGCATTGTTCAGTATTAAGATGGGTGATTTTACAGTATGGTATCAAAGTGAGAGAAGTTGATCTTGAGCATGACGTGGCCTAGCCTAGGTGGTTGGGGACGCTACATTTTGGTATCAGAGCTATTGGTTCAACACTAGACTTGTATGGGCCATAGGTCAACAAGAAGCAACATAGCTCTAGTTTCAACATTGGGCCTACATGGGTCGAGTTCTACTTAATGAAAAATTTGTATTGGTAAGTGGATAAATTTGGAATTTCAGTGTCACCATGGTACGCATTAAATAAGAATGCACAGATGTGTGTGCTAAATATATGATGTTTTGGGGTGTGGCACTAGAACTGTGCAATAAACAAGGGCGCATGGGTGTGCACACTAAGGTTTGGGTCTGCGTGGAATAAATTTGTGGTACATGCGAAATACTGATATGCAGTGTGTATGTTAAATATTGACATCACGCATTGGTGTGTGATTGAATACCAATGCATGCATGGGATTCAAAAGAAAGGATTATGACAATATGGTGTAGAGTTTTCATGAATTTTTCTCATGAATTCATCTAACAAATCTTGTTGCCTGAACATTTTTCATAATTATCAGTGATTAGAGCAGGATAGAATCAATAAAAAAGGTCAAAAGCATGAAATATGCATAGAGGAATTATAGTCCCAATGATGAATTTAGGTATTTATATGTCGAGTTGGGTGATGATGGTATATAATCCAAGGATGAGCACATAAACTTGGTAGAAACCATAAAGGGACTGCAAAAAGATGTCCAAATCTATAAGGATGATAATGAGAGGCTTATGAAATCCAAGGAGAAGCAATATGAATTCAATGTCAAATTGATGCAAATCCTGGAAAAAATAGAAAATAAAATGGATAAGGAGACATAGACAAGTAGGTCAAGTAGTTGTAGGTCTCATGATGAGAAAAGGAGAGAAGAAAGAAGTGTTAGTAGGCATCAACCTCACTCACCAAAGAATTCTTTCAGGAAAGCGTGCAGTAGCTCAAGTCCATCTCATGTCAAAAAGCATAAGAGAAGGACTGGGGTGAACGAGATACAGGGAGAAATGAATATGATCAATCCTCCTACTTTTTACGGGGACAACAAGAAGGATGAATATGCAGAGACCTAGTTGTTGGGTATGAGGAAGTACTTCTAGCTGCTTAATTATTCTACGTAGGTAGAAGGGAGAATTTCCATCTATCAGTTAAAAGGAAAAGCATCAATGTGGTGGGATAAGTATGTATAAGTGAGACATATTGATGTGAAGAAGGTTACTTAGAGGGAGTTAAAGAGGTATCTCCAAAATAAATACTTAACAAAGAGGTACTATGACAAGAAAATGAAGGATTTCTTTGAACTCAAGATTGGGAGTATGATGATAGATGAGTATGAAAGAATATTCTTAGAGTTGTTGAAATATGTCGCATTCATAAAGGATGAGAAAGTTAAAATTCAGAGGTACCTGAGTGATTTTCTCTTGTTTATCAGTGACAAGATATAGTCTGATGACCCTAAGACATTGGAGGAAACCATAATGCGTGATAAATGTATTTATGTCCAGCAAAGGGGAAGAACAAATTTCCAAAAGGCTTGGGAAGACAAGATGAAAAGCAAGGTGGATCAAAGGAAGAAGGGGGCTAAGACATCATTTTTCAGAAATACTATGCAAGGACAACCAACTCCCAAGGATTCTAGAATGACTGAGAAAGTGGAGAAAAATACAAGGAAACAATCGATTCAATGTTGGGGTTGTGGCGGAGATCACATGCACATAGATTTCCCTCAAAGAGGTGATAAAGTGAGGACTATGTACAATGTGTAGCAAGTTGCGATAGTTGAGGACATGGGCATAAATGTACCAATGATTTACGAAGCCCCGGATAACAAGCAGGTTGAGTTTCAGTCACACATGATTGAAGTGTAAAGTAATATTAACGACCAACCCAATGTTATTTTAATTGATTCAGGAACTAGTCATAGTTATCTAGATCCTAAGATGGTGGAAAGGTTCCAATTGTCAAGAAGCAATCTTGGAAAACCTTGGTTGGTGCATTTATCTATAGGAGGAAGAAGGAAAATTAATGAGATGGTTAAGGCATGCCCAATAGATATGAATGGACTACGCATAAAGGCTAATCTGCATATTATACCTTTGGGCTCGTTTGATTTCCTCATTGGTATGGATTGGTTGGGTAGGCACCATGTTCTCCTGGATTATTATAATAAGGCATTCACTTTCTTGGATGAGGAAGGAAACTTAAGAACAATTCAAGGAATTCCAAGAGTTGTAACTATCAGAGAAGTTTTAACATTGCAATTGAATAAAATCTACATGAAAGGATGTCAAGTATTTGTAGCGCACATGGAAGAGGCACCTAAGGATAAAGTGCCAAATTTCGAAGACAATGTAATACTAAAAGAGTTCGATGGTGTTTTTAAAGAGATATTTGGGTTTCCTCTTAAAAGAGATATTGATTTCTCTATAAATATTATGCTTGGAGAAACACCTGTATCCAAGAATCCTTATAGGATGAGTACGTCAGAGTTGAAGGAGTTGTAGATGCAACTTGAAGAGATTTAGAAGAAGGGGTATATATGCCCAAGTGTGTCACCTTGGGGTTCCCTAGTATTGTTCGTGAAGAAGAAGGATGGTAAGTTGAGACTTTGTATCGACTTCAGGCAGTTGAACAAAGTAACAATAAAGAACAAGTATCCTTTTCCAAGGATATATGACCTCTTTGATCAGTTGTGGGGCACATAGATATTTTCAAAGATTGATATTAGATATGGATATCATCAATTGAGAATTAAAGAAGAGGATATCAGCAATACTGCCTTTAGAACAAGGTATGGCCATTACGAGTTCACAGTGGTGCCATTTGGGTTGTCAAATGCACCGGTTGTTTTCATGTGTTTAATAAATGGAGTTTTCATAGAATACTTGGATACGTTTGTTTTCATATTTTTGGATGACATCCTTATTTACTCTAAATCCAAATAAGAACTTGAGCAACACTTGAATATGGTGTTGAAGGTATCGAGGGAGCATCGACTTTATGCAAAGTTGAGCAAGTGCTCATTTTACAAGAGACAGATTCATTATTTGGGCCATATTATTGATCTAGGTGGATATCGGTGGCCACCCAACTATTCCAAATGGATCAAAATAGTCTTCTTGCAATTTACTATTTTTAGCAGTTTTTCGATTCCTAAACTTCTAGGGCCATTTTGAGGGCCTAAATGAAGTTTTTTTTTTTCAAGATAGAGCACCTCAATGATAGACAAAGGATATGATTGAGCCCCCAAAATGAATATCCTCGACGATACCTTTCCAACGAGCTATTGTGCGCCCCAAAAAGAGATTGTAGGCCAAATTTACGCCTCCGGGAAGTTGATACACCAAACTACCCAAAACGGGGTCCACAAAACTGTTGCCTTTTCATCTTCCGGGGTTAGAGCTTTGGAATTCTTTTATGTTAAAAATGAAATTAGAGCCTCATTGTAAGAATCTTCTTGGGAATGTGAGTATCAGTCACATCTCTTCTCAGAGATAAGTTGCCACCATTCTAAGGAGTCTTTCACTCTATATTTCTACAGTTTTGTACATTTTGCTCATTAATAGAAATTGTGTATTACTGTATATTTGTGCCTCTTGTTATATATCTGATATATCTATGTTATATTATTGGATCTCTTGCAGTATCTATGTATATTTTTTTGTTATATCTCCGCTCTCATTTTGTGCCAAAAATAATCCAGATCAATTATTTCCAAGGAAAGAATAGTTATGGATCTAGAAAAGATAAAATCCATTGAAGAATGGCTGACACCAAGAAATGTCATAGAGGTAAGGTCCTTATGGGACTTGTAGTTTATTATGTAAGATTTATTGAAGGCTTCTCAAAAATTTCACATCCAATTACATCCTTGAAAAATAAATGTGTGTGATTTGAATGGACTCTGGATTGTGCAAGGAGTTTTCAGCACTTGAAGAGTTTGTTGAAAAGTGCACCAATTTTAAGAATTGTTGATTCATATGCACACTTCGTTGTGTGCACGAATGCATGCAAGGAAGGGCTCATCGGAGTCATGAGTCAAAATGGATATGTGGTATGCTACGAATCAAGAAAGTTAAAAGAGCTTGAAAGGCTCTATGCTACTCATGACTTAGAGTTGGAAGCCATAGTACATGCCCTGAAGATGTGGTGGCACTATCTCATGGGTAAAATATTTGAGTTGAGAACAGATCATAGTGGTCTGAAGTATATGTTTGGAAAACTAAGTTTAAATTCCATACAAAGCAGGTGGTTAGAGTTCCTCAGTCAGTATGACTTTTACATAAATCATATCAGAGGAAATGAGAAAAAGGTGGTTGACACACTCAGCGAGAGGGTGCATTAGATGCATGCTACAGTTTTTATCATGTACCAGTAATATTTGATATACAAAATTTTAGAGGTTTCCAAATCATATCAGCGCTATATGAACATAAAGGTGACCTTACAACAAGGTATGTCACAACAAAAATTTAGAGGTTATGATTTAAGAGAGGATGGAATCCTCATGTATGGGCGCAGAGTCTATGTGCTAAATGATCAAGAGTTTAAAAGAATTTTATTGTCAGAGATGCATAAATTTCCTTATGCTAGACATCCAGGCTACCAGAAGACAATTGTCGTAGTAAAAAAAAATACTATTGGTCAGGTATGAAAAAGGAGGTTGTTGATTTTATTGCTAGATATCTTGAATGTCAAAAGGTCAAGGCTAAGCATAGACATTCAACTGGTTTTCTATGAGCTTTTCCCATTCCTGAGTGGAAGTGGGAAGTTGTAACCATGGATTTCATTACCAATTTTCATAGGATTGCTAAGAAACATGATTCTATTATTGTAGTGGTGGACAAGCTTACTAAAGTTGCCCATTTTATTCCAATGATGTTAATGCATAAGGAATCCAACATTGTTGAGATATACATGCTAGAAATTTCTAAGTTTCATGGTGTACCTAAGAAAATTGTTTTTGAAAGATATTCCAAGTTCACCCTAAGACAGATGGTCAAAAAGAGAGGGTAAATCGAGTGATTGAAGATATGCTCAGGATGTATGTGATGGATAAACCCTGAAAATGGGAAGACTACCTTCACTTGGTAGAGTTTGCTTACAACAATGGGTATCAAGAATATTTGATGATGAGTCCATTTGAAGCATTGTATGGTAGAAGGTGAAACACACCTATGGGTTTGGATAACCCAACAGACCATGTAGTAGTTGGGCCAGATTTGATCTAGGAAATGGAAGAGAAGATGGTAAATATAAGGTAGAATTTAAATATTTCCCAGGACAAGTAGAAAATATGCACAGATAAATGTAGAACCTGAAGAGAATTTAAAGTGGGATACCATGTGTTTTTGAAATTTAAAGCTAGACGCAGTTACCCGAAGTTGGGAAATTGTTCTTGGCAACGCGCTACTGTGGACCATTTGAAATTCTACATAGGATTGGTCCTGTCACATATATGATTGCATTGCCTGCATCCTTGTGTACTCATAATGTTTTCCATGTGTCATTGCTTAAAAAGTATGTACCTCATGCTAATCATATTATTGATTGGAATGTGATCCAGGTGGAGCCAGAAGACGATTTTCAAGTGTGACCGATTTGCATATTGGATCGAAAAATCAAACAGATATAGAATCGAGTCATAGAGCTTGTAAAGGTCCAATGGAGCTGGTAAAGGTCCAATGGACCTGGTATGGTCCTGAGGATGCTATGCGGGTAGAGTATCCGCATCTTTTTTAATGTTTTTGAAATTTTGTATGTATATGTGTATAGGATGCACTAAGGACAATGCATAAATAAGGTGCAAGGGAATGTAATGTCCCTAATATGAACCCTTTGTAATTATACATATAGGCCGGTGAGTTGTGGTATAAATTGTAAATGTAATTGTGCATTTAGGTTGGTGAGTCATGGTCACAAAGTTTGGTTTTTCGTGCACCTGATTAGTGCACAAAGAATTGTTATTGATGAAAGCGTGCACACATTTTAGAGTGTTGCGCACACCTGGGTGAGTGTGCACATTCACAGTGTTGTGTGCACTTGAGTGAGTGCGTGGGAATTACATGTAGGTGCACATCAAACTGAGATGTGTGTGTGTGTGCATGTGTGCGGGTGTATATGTATTGAGGTCGGGTATCCTATGTGATTATGAGGCTGCTGAGTCGAGATGCAAATAGGCCAGTGCACCTATCCATGTGAAGTGTAATTATACTCAGTCATTAATAATATTACATCGTTGTGAATGGATAGACTCAGACAAAAATAGATGGGGGGGATTAATCCACTAGAAAAAAGGGAAAAAGGAGGAACTTAAGTCTTAGGGAATATTTTATAATATTTCTGGAAAAAGTGTATGTTATGGATAATTAGTTTACCCTAAGTTCTTGAGGGAAGGGAACGAGTCACCAAGTGGCTTAAGCTACTGCTGAAGGTGACAAGTGTCTATTTTAAGGCATGAAACATATATTGTTGGCCTTAGTGTATTTTATGGGGAGAACTCATTCTTTGGGGGATTATTCATCTTTTAATTGAGCGGAAGGGGGTCGGGCAATATGGAAAATCTGACTATTACCTTATTTGCGGAGAAATTTGTAAGCTTAGCTTGAAGCATTGTGCTAATAGTTGATTATTGGAAGACAATCATATTTGGGTTTATTATAATATATGGTGGTTCTTCTATTGGTGATATTCTCATATTGCATACTATTTATTGAAGGATCAACCTCCTAGTGGATATTTTGATAAATTTTAATGAGATTATTTCCTAGGTTATGGAACACCCTATGTCACATGGTGTTTTACAACATTATGGTGTTGTCCTTGGTATATTTTTTCATCATGTTGATGGAGCAATCCAACTTTACACACATTTGTATGATGAATGATCCCTCCAAGGGATTGGAGTTGATGATACATGTTGATATTTATCTCTCGTGGAGAAACGATCGAGGGTTTCTGGGCTTGTTTAGCATTGATATGTCATCTTAACATGATTTACATGTTATCCTAGGATAACGCTCCTCTTTATACATGGTTCTATAACTCTCAATAGCTATGTTTGACATGATGTTGCATGCAGACCTATGATTAACTCTAATTCCTCATGGAGCACTCCCTTGATTTCCTCCTATTTGCAGATATGTTGAGGTGCGGTCATATTTATATTGTTTATTAGATGGGGTCATCGACTTGCTTCATGGATATAGGAGGATATATGGAGGATGATCCAGGTGGGTTTACACTATCATGTTATTTGGTTGACTATGTTTATGGATATATATTTGATCCCTTGGTTTGAGCACTCCTTGATACAAAAAGGACATTATAACAATTTTGGGAACACATTCCCACAATCAGTTATCTCTTTGAGGGAATAGCTTGGACCTTTTAACTATTTTAAGAATAAGGTTATTCATTTATGACCTTTTACTTACTACATATGTGGATCACTACATTGATTTCTTGTTTCATGGCACGTGCGTCTAGGTTGACAACTCCTTATCATGGCTTTTGATAGGGTTGTCTCCTCATATTATGTATTCTATTATTATTTTGAAAATCTTGCACATTGATATATGCTAGTACATATCCCTTATTCATGGATCTAATGGTTGACACACTTTTTGATGGCCTAAGCACCTTTAAGGTCAAATATTTTATGCCTTGAAGATGATGCCCTTGGAGAATTTTTTATTTTGGGTTTGCATGGAGTATCCCAAGGAATTTGACTTCTCAACGAAGGAAGGAGTCCCACTTATGGAGGTTTATTTCTACAATTTTTCACACATCTTGATGAGACATGCCACTTGGAAAAGGCCATGCATGCCACTTGGAAGAATTTTAGCATGATTCAAACCCTAGATGAGGGAGACATCCACCTTGGGGGAGACATGTGGAATAGCTTACTCATTATTTTATGCATTAATTGACTTGTCATATAAGTTGGTTAAGAGATATTATTTAATGGTTTTCCTTGGATAAAACATAGATTGAGAAGACTCCAAGCTATTTTTTTGTTTCTTCTTAGATAGAAAAGTGAATCTGGAATCCGATGTTACAATTTTATTCTAAAGGAATTTGAGTTAGACTCTATATAAAGAGTATCCCTTCCCCATTTGTATGCATAGTTGGATTGATAGGGAAAACCCCTCTAAGCTTAGTTGAAGATCATGTAGGAGTCGAAACTGAAGGTACAAGAAAGTGTATGTGAGGCTCTCTTTCCATTTCTCTTGTCTCTTAAATATTTTGGGTCTTATGTTGAGTAATTATTGTATGTTGTTGATAGGATGATCTTTAGAAGGAAATATTTGCATGTGAGAAGAAACTATGTGTGAGGTTGTAAACCGTCCTTAACTTTTGACATAATTGTGGATATTGAGGAAGATTTATGAAATAATAAAATTATTTAATGTGACACATGTTAATGTCTCATTTAATCCTATGAGGTTGTTATTGAATATGTAACTTGGTGCTTGGGTTGTCCTTCCATTCGAAGGTTTTCTTTCTTGGTTCTCTTCTTGATAATCTCATGTAAATAGTCATTCCTTCAATACTATATTGTTGCATGTTATCTATCAGCTACGTATTCTCAGTGTTGATGGTGCATCTTGTATAAAGGCCCTCATTTATTTTCATGACCTAAAATATCTATTTGGATTAGTCACGTCACATCATTGATGGCTTGACTATGTCTTATTCCACATGATGTCAAGCCCTTTTTTTTTTGTATTNGCTACGTGTTCTCAGTGTTGATGGTGCATCTTGTATAAGGGCCCTCATTTATTTTCATGACCTAAAATATCTATTTGGATTAGTCACGTCACATCATTGATGGCTTGACTATGTCTTATTCCACATGATGTCAAGCCCTTTTTTTTTTTGTATTGTTTGACTCCATAACCCTTGCATTAGAATTTCTGTTAGAAACCTACCATCATCTATTTATATATATTGTATCATCCATTTTCTTAGGTAAACCCCCCTTGTGTTGGAGGGGAGCTGACCTAAAGTGAGAGGAAGGGATGTTATGGTGAAAGTGAGCATTTTTCCTGAGATCTCCTAGTGTTGCACTTGTGTTTTAGGGATTTACCACTTAAATTATAGTTTTAGGAGGTAACATACATGAAAGAGAACAACTATGAAGGCTCAAATATAGTTGAAGGGTGGGATTATAGATACCCAACTCAATTAATACACCCAAGGGAGCCTGAAAACAAAATAAAGAAGATCATATATATATATATATATATATATATATATATATATATATATATATGTATGTATGTATGTATGTATGTATGTATGTATGTATGTATGTATGTATGTATGTATGTATGTATGTATGTATGTATGTATGTATGTATGTACATATACATATATATCCCCTACTTGTTATCCCTTGAAAAATTTGTAGGTTTTCTCTAGTGGTCCTAGGGATGTGTCCCCTTGTCCTAAAAGCTAGTGTAACATAGGTTTTTTAAGATTTCAATGCACAAAAATTGAGGAAAAATGTAAGGACTTTCTTGTTGTAACCTATCTAAAATAGAATGAAAATTACCTAAATGCATACTTAAATATACAAAAGATGCATTATATTTAATTTTTTGATGTGAAAATTCATTTTAAGTGAGAAAACATGAGTTAGGTTCAATAAACCCATTCCTTTTATATAGTCAAATAGAGATGGAAGAATATAAAGTGAATAGAGTGGAATGTAACTTGAATCCTAAATCACTCAAATGTTATCCAGTTCAAGCTTAAAAACACATGAAATCTAAATAAAATAGAATCTTCACAAAATAAGAACTTCTAATAGTCACCATGAAAAACATATGTCTTTATTATCAAAAGTTATGGATTGAATAAATTTATAACAAGTTTGAACAACAACTCTATAAGGTACAATCTAGATCTACTAAATGGAACAGTCATAGTCACGATCTAGCAAAACAAATACACCACCATAGGTACTCTGCACTAGAAATTAATCTCAATATCTCATAGAGGAATAAGCAAAGAAGAAGGGAAATAAGGAAACATTGACTCAAACCCTCAATATCTCACAAGATCCTTCTCATCCTTTCTTAGTACACTATATAGACCAATAATTAGAAAGAATGAGTCACATAAAATGTAGGAATAACCTACTCCAAGTATAACACTCTTCATCTCCAATTATACATGCATGCAATAATAGCCCCAAAAGATCTCCACAACACACTAGGGTGCACCTCCTCAAGACCACTAAATTATCCACAGAGTATAAAAGGAAAGGAACTAGATAAATCCATGGATAAGGCACATAAGTGAGTGAAACATGTTGATTAAGGTTGGTTGTAATTGATGTCAACCCTTGAAGAAATCCCCGTAGCACAAAGGTTTGGGTAATGGAACCAATATTGTTTGATGACTTGTTATTATTTTTTCATGGTTGATAAGAAGTAAATATGGATGAACTCCAAAGTGGTCCCCTTATGGTGAAAGCCCTCACGGGAAGCCACTTTGCGGAGTAAGAGAACCCATGCTTGATTGTGGAATAATGAGATGAAGGACAGTGAATTTGTTAGGGAAAATATCCTATATGGATAGTGCTTGTCATGCCGTTTCCGGTGGTATGTGGAACATCACATAACTCCTCACATTTAGAGAGTTATGGCCATGAGAAGTTGGAGACCCTAGGTTTGGGTAATGGACCCAAGTTTGTTTGATGGGTAACGGTATGAGTTATGATATATTTTCAGATAATAATATTCTATATGGATATTACATGTCATTCCATTTCTGGTGGTATGTATAACATCACATAACTCCTCAC
>JASDQU010100305.1:10429-22775 GCA_032191745.1 Picea mariana | reverse complement strand
GGTAGGAACTAGCCTTGATAATTGTCTAGTAGACTTGGGAGTGTGTACTACCAGGTTGAAGGTATATGTCACTGCCCTTGGAACGTATGACCTAATCATTGGAATGGATTGGTTAGAAGCCCATCGAGCTATAGTAGATTGTTTCGCAAAAAGGTTGCTTTGTGTTGACAATGAAGGAAGGCCAATAGAGATACACGGTGTATGGAGAAAGGTGTCTCTATGCTTTATCTCAACTATGAAGGTTAAGCGGTGCATGAGGCAGGGGTGTCAACTTTATGTAGTGGAAGCAGTGAATGAAAGAAAAGGACCCTCCTTGGATTAGTACCATGTGTTGTCAGAATTTAAGGATGCTTTTCCGAACTAGTTGCCGGGGTTACCTCCTGAGAGGGAGCTTGATTTTACTATTGAGCTAAAACCTGGTGCATAACCAATTTCCAAGACTTCGTATAGAATGACAGCGCTAGAACTTTGTGAGTTGCAGATGTAGTTGAAAGAGCTACTCGACTTAGGGCTAATAAGGCCTAGTGTCTCACCTTGGGGTGCACCAGTAATTTTTGTGAAGAAGAAGGATGGTTCCTTACGACCGTGTATAGATTACAGGGACTTGAATCGTGCTACAGTGAAACATAGGTACCCAATGCCATGAATAGATGATCTCTTTGATCAGATGAAAGGAGTAGTGGTATTCTCAAAAATTGATTTGCGATCAGGGTATTACCAAGTAAGGATTAAGGAGGGCGATATTCCTAAACCTGCCTTTCGAACTCAGTTTGGGCATTACGAGTTTGTTGTAGTACATTTCGGATTGACTAATGCACCAGCAGTATTCATGAGCCTCATGAATGGTGTATTCTGGAAGTACTTAGACTGCTTTGTACAAGTCTTTCTAGATGATATCCTCATCTATTCGAAGGACGAAAGAGAACATGAAGAACACTTGCAAGTGGTATTGTCCTGCCTTAGAGAGGACAAATTGTATGGGAAGTTGTCGAAGTGATCCTTCTTCCAGAAAGAAATCCACTATTTAGGTCATATCATTTCCGGTGAAGGAATCTCTGTGGACCCAGAAAAGGTGAAGGCCATTATGGAATGGCCAGTGCTAAAAAATGCTCATGAGGTAAGAAGCTTCATGGGGCTAGCAGGTTATTATCAGAAATTTGTGGAAGGGTTCTCTAAAATAGTGAAACCCATCACCACTTTGTAGTGAAAGGGGGTCAGGTATGAATGGACAGAAGAATGTGATAGTGCATTCATCGAGCTTAAGAGGTTACTAACTAGTGCACCAATTCTATGAGTGTCGGATATGGAAAAGGACTTCACAGTCTGCACAGATGCCTCGAAGCATGGGTTGGGGGCCATGCTAATGCAGAATGGAGGAGTGATAGCTTATGCATCAAGGAAGTTGAATAAACACGAGGAGCTTTATGCTACTCATGATTTAGAGTTGGTAGCTGTAATTCTAGCTCTGAAACTTTGGAGGCACTATCTAGTGGGGCAAACCTTTGAGCTCAAAACAGACCATCAAAGTTTAAAATATCTCTTCACTCAAAGGGATCTGAATGCCAGGAAAAGGCGATGGAGTGAGTTTATGAGTGAGTACGATTTTGGTATTTATTACATCAAGGGAAAATAAAATGTGGTCACAGATGCCTTGAGTAGGAGACCACGTCTCTTCTCCTTGGTACCCTTAAAAGTCAATCTAAGGGAACGTGTGTTGACGCAAATCCTTGGAGATAGTTGGTATTTAAAGGTTACTTCGAACCTCCAAAGTGGGAGGTAGTTAGATCCAAAGTATGAAGGATATAGCCTGGAAATAGATGGACTATTAATATACCAAGGAAGGATGTATATCCATGAAAGTGGGGATATTCGAAGCATGGTATTGAAGGAAGCCCATAGAGCACTTTATTGTGCGCATCCGAGTGTGAAGAAAATGTACATAGACATGAGGAAGCTCTTCTTTTGGGTAGGCATGAAGTGCGATGTAGTTCATTTTGTCGCCAAGTGCCTAGAGTGTCAACAAGTGAAAGCCGACCACCATCACCCGACAGGTCTCCTACAACCACATGATGTTCCTATGTTCAAGTGGGAAGTTATTTCTATGGATTTTGTTGTGGGGTTGCCACTCACATCTCATAGACACAATATCATCCTTGTGATAGTTGATAAGTTGACCAAGAGTGCTCATTTTATTCCGTTTAGAGACACTTACGATGTCACTGATGTGAGACGCGTGTTTGTAAGTGAGGTCATATGTTTGCATGGAATACCCAAGAAGATCATTTCAGATAGGGACTCCAGATTCACTTCTAGGTTTAGGACAAGTTTGCAGTCAACATTGGGGACTCAGTTGAACTTAAGCACAACTTATCATCCTAAAATAGATGGGAAAACTAAGAGAGTAAATCAAGTCATGGAAGACATTCTTAGGATGTATGTTATGAATAATCAAACCCATTGGGATAAGTACCTACCTTTGGTAGAGTTCGCCTACAATAACAGTTTTCATAGCTCCATCGGAATGCCACCCTACAAAGCTCTATCTGGGAGGCCATGCAGAAAATCATTGAGTTGGGAAAGATTAGAAGACCGCGTGACAGTTGGGCCAGAATTGATTCAAGAGATGGAGGAATAGGTGATTCAGATTAGGTAGAGACTAAAGGAAGCACATGATAGACATAAAAGTTATGCAGATGCACACAGGACTAATCGAAGTTATAAAGTGGGAAATTAGGTTTTCATTCATATCAGGCCTAATAAGAGTACCATTCGGTTCGGGAAGGGGAAAAGTTGTCACCATGATTTATAGGACCATTCAAAATCCAAGAGAAAATTGGACCCATTTCCTATCGTCTCGTACTTTCACCCCACTTGCATAAAACTCATAATGTTTTTCATGTATCTGTTCTACGTCATTATGTTGCTGACGAATCACATAAACTAAATTGGAAGGAATTGCAGGTATCAGATGCGGGAACCCTCATGGTAGAACCGTTACGCATATTGGACCGTAGATTCTGACAACTCAGGAACCATCTGGTAGACCAAGTTAAGGTCCAGTGGGACAAGTATAGTCCAGGATCTGCTACTTGGGAGGATGTCGAGATGTTACGACGAGATTATCCCTCACTTTTTTGACCACCTCGAGAATATGTTTATCGCAGGTTGGGTTTATGTAACACCACCTTTTGACTTAGACATCTAGGATTACCTGAGGCCTAATCACCTTTATTTTCTATTCACAGTGAAACTATTAATGATACACTTGAACTTTTAAGACGTATGAACCTTTATGAATGTTTAAATATTATTTGAATGATGATGGATATGATGCGATCTATTATGAGAATGTAAATTCTATGAATGTTTAAATGTTATTTGAATGATGATGGATATGATGCGATCAATTATGAGAATGTAAATTCTATGAATGTTTAAATCTTAATTGAATGATGATGGATATGATGCGATCTATTATGAGAATGTAAATTCTATGAATGTTTAAATGTTATTTGAATGATGATGGATATGATGAGATCTATTATGTAAATGAAAATTCTATGAACGAGTAACATCAATTGAATTATGGGGACATTATGAGATCTATTTCTAACTTGAAAACTTGATATTAAGTTGTTCGTACGTGGATACCGAATTGAGATTATGGTCATATGCAATTACATGATGATAGTGCATAAATATGTACGAGTTTGTGTTATAGACTAATCTGCAGGTCAATGGGCTATGAAATAGCCAAGGGATAATGGTAATGAAAGTGGATGTCATGACCACTGACCGAGAAACAATATGGTATGAATATTTCTATGTGAAATTATATTGGTTTGAATGCATAGCTATGATATGTGGACCAGTGAAGGATTTCAGGTGGTGAGACTACCTAAAACTAAATAAATGATGACAAAATTCTTAGCAACACAGTGCCACTGTATATTCCATTGTAGGGTGTGGACCCTAGTCCTATTAAGAGGAGTGGAGGCATTTCCCACCGTGTATCCTCTGAAACCTAGAGTCATGGGAGGACGGTGTTAGCTCATGCTCCCCTAGACGTGTGATGATGACTATCAGTTGCCTGCTGGGGAAGCTTGGTCAAGATAGTGACACTTCTGCTTACGGGTTCTAATTGGAGTTAGGTTAATATAGTTGACGCTCCAAGATAGTCCAGTAGAGGAAGGATAGGAATGGAAGATGGAAGTAATTTAGGGAGGAAGGATGAATAGAAATAGTTGAGAGTGTATGGAGATTTTCCTTATGGTNTTCTATGTGAAATTATATTGGTTTGAATGCATAGCTATGATATGTGGACCAGTGCAGGATTTCAGGTGGTGAGACTGCCTAAAACTGAATAAATGATGACAAAATTCTCAGCAACACAGTGCCACTGTATATTCCATTGTAGGGTGTGGACCCTAGTCCTATTAAGAGGGGTGGAGGCATTTCCCACCGTGTATCCTCTGAAACCTAGAGTCATGGGAGGACGATGTTAGCTCATGCTCCCCTAGACGTGTGATGATGACTATCAGTTGCCTGCTGGGGAAGCTTGGTCAAGATAGTGACACTTCTGCTTACGGGTTCTAATTGGAGTTAGGTTAATATAGTTGACGCTCCAAGATAGTCCAGTAGAGGAAGGATAGGAATGGAAGATGGAAGTAAGTTAGGGAGGAAGGATGAATAGAAATAGTTGAGAATGTATGGAGATTTTCCTTATGGTGGAATTTATTATTTTTCCTTCTGAAAAGAAAATGTGTATATATGTATATTCATAATTACTTAACTAAACTACAATTGTCTAAATAAACATTGTTGAGCTAGATTATTGTAATTAAGGGATTTCACAAACATTTGATTGGTTTATTATCTTTTATAAAATGAATAGTCTTGTTGATTAGATTGGATGCATACATAATTTAGTATAAAGGTGATATTTATTGTTATTAGTACATCCACGAGACTTGTATGTACTAGCTACACATGTATTTCTTGCACATATACACTAGTATGTATGAGTTTTCTTTGGCTTACTTACTGATAATGTTGTTTATTGGATATGAATGTGTGAACCATGTGTCATTTCCCTTGTATTATAAATTACTTAAACTTCGGGACGAAGTTTCCTGAAGGGTGGGTGTATGTAACAACCCTAATTATTAATTGATTATCATGATTAAATATTTGATTAATGAATATTAGTTTAACAAATTATTAATTAATTATCATGATTAAATATTTGATTAATGAATATTAGTTTAATTAATTATTAATTAATTATCATGATTAAATATTGTTTAATGAATATTAGTTTAATAAATTATTAAATTTTATTTTGGAGATATTAGTAAACTTTTAATTATTATTTGAATCGGTAGATAGACCCATTTATGAAAGGGGGGATGAGGTGGTTGAGACTTAATGGAGGGGTAAGGTGGCTGAGACTTAATGGGGGAATAAGGCGGTGAATAATAGGGAAGGGATGATAAGACAAGGGGGAAACACTCGGGAAGGGGTCTTCTTGGGTTTTTGGGTAAGATTTTCAGATGAGAAAAGAAAGGTGAACAAAGGGAGTTGGAGGTTGGATCTGTATTGCTGGATTATGGGTTTTGCTGGAGGAGCTTGTTGGAGGATTGTATTACTAGTTTTGCTTGAGGAGCTTGTTGGAAGACTGTCATAGGGGGCACATGTTGCTGGGAATTTTGGGCTTGGGGGACCAGGAAACCGCAAGGATTCTTGGATCTAGGGAGCTGGAGAGGCTCTGTTCTTGGTTGGCTGGGAGGAAAAGATTCAGTTTTCAGGCAGTTTCAAGCAATTTTCAGGCAGTTCAAGCAGTTAGCAACAACAAGAAAGAAAGGGACAAACTTCTTCAAGAGGTATTTTACCAGTATTAATTTTGTTTTGAATGAAACTTATGATATGTATCTATGTATAATTAAATGTGTAATATGTTGTGTAAACTGTTTTGTGACTATTTTGGACTGTATAATTTGATAAATTGATATTTAATTGATTAATTTGCTAGAACTTCAACATAAATTAGATAGATTTGTTGTGATGCAAACAAAAATAGAAATTAAATGTCATGCGAACAAAAATACGACATAAACTTGTTCATAAGGAATCTTTCAAGAAAATAAAAGTAATTTAGATTACAAATTTACCATTTAACTTTGAAGCCCTAATGAAGGGCTTTACACACTCTGCACCGTGCAATGCCAAATTTAGGTGCGCGCACCCACGCACCAATATTTTCCACGCATTGCCACTCCACACCGCGCAACGCCAAATTTAAGTGCACACACCCGTGCGTTGATATTTTCCGTGCATCACAAGATTTTCACTCTGCTACAAAAATTGGGGCTTTTTCCAAGCTTTTTTCCAATTTTTAGCATACACATTCTGCAACTATGAAATTTGTTCAATTTCACCCCAATAACACCAATTCAACTTCTGCAACAACAAATCACTGTTGGTTGACATTCCTGGAACAATTTTTTCCCAAATCCAATTCACGAATAACTTCAAATTCGACTAATTCTAGGTCTAAATTTGCTAGAACAGATATTAAATTAAGAATATCTCACCACTTGGCCAAATTTCTCAATTTTCCCATGGATTTCACGAAAGAAATTGGGGCTTTTTCCCAATTCCACACAATTGCTTCTACTTTTTACCATGGACGCTCTGTAACTTGAAATTTGGCCACTTGGAAATAATTCTCTGTGAATTTTCTCTTCAATTCAACTTTCTCGGCCAATCCAGGCTCAATGTTGAAAACTGGAGCTCTGATACAATATTATAACATCCCCAACATCCAACTGGGCTATGCTAGGTAAAATTTTTAGAACTATATGCAAATTAAAACATATACACATAGAAACTCTTGGGGAACTTTATATATAAAACTTAAAACAGATAAATACATTCTGTAAATGCACAGATTCATAAGGAAATAACAATAAACATATACATGCATCATAGACATGAAATACCCATAAATATAAAGACATGTATAAACCACACACATGAAACCCATAAAAATAATGCAGCATATAAATTAACACACAATTGACACTTAGCTTGGTAAGAATATCACCAACTATGTCCAGACCTTCCACGAACCTCCCACCCTTAGACCACGCTGCTCATCACTCTCAGTAGTGGGTCACCCTCGATCTGGGACTAAACTCCACCCAGGTAAAGGGATTCCTAACCAGGCTGATGTATCTCAGACAATAGGAAAGACTCCGTGACAGGTGCCAAATCAAATTAACAGCCTACAATCCCTCATTCCCCACATGCCTATTCCACCCCAAGAAGTGTGCCCCTTCTCTGCTCAACATTCCTTCAGCTTCCCCACTTCTTTTCCGGGCTTCAACAACAAGATAGACAGGAAGTCTCAGAGCCCTGTAGCTGCACTTTAGCACTTTCAGAAATCAATTCCCAACAATTCTCTCACCTAGAGAGATTTGATCATGGGCCTGACAACCCGCCTCCTCCATCTCCCATGGGCTTGACAACCCGCTTCTTCAGTCTAGCTCCTAAGCTAACCAGGTACATGTATGGGTATGGGTATGGGTACAGGTGCAATGATAGTAACATAAATGTACCTAGGATAGCTGAAAGAGTGAGGGAATGATGATGGAATGAATGTCCCCCAAAATGAACTAAGTCCAAGCTATATGTATGCATGTTTCCAACTTTACACTTGTCATGTTGAGAGCTACTTTGGTCCACTTGTCCCCATCCTTAGAACTTAGGACAAAATAATTATCCAAACTTTATACTTTAAGGAATATTAATATAATATTCCCTTTTGGATTAAGCTCCCTATCTTAGCCCCTTATCCTTAAATTTTATCCCCCCCTTTCCCTAACTAGTGTAATTTAGTCCCCCATACTCTTTTATCCTGGTTGGTATACACACAATGATGCATTATATTAATGATAAGAGATATACAAAAATAGGCTCACTGGCCTTTATAATCTAGGCTCTTTGGTCTTATTCCACACATAATCCTCCTACATTGTAAAAACTGGGTCACGAGCCTATACAACACAACATATACACAAAGTCTCCCTATCCTCAAAATTATGCATAAAGGGATTCCTAACCAGGATGATGAATGTCATACAACAGGAAAGACTCTGTCACAGGTGCCAACTCAAACTAACAACCTACAATCCCTCATTCCCCACATGCTTGTCCCTCCCCAGAAAGTGTGCCCCTTCTCTGCTCAATAGTCCTTTGACTTCCCCACTTCCTTTCCAGGGCTTCAGCAACAGGACAGACATGAAGTCTCAGAGCCTTGTAGTTGCAGTTTGGCACCTTCTAGAAATCAATTCCCAACAATTCTCTCACTTAGAAAGAATTGCTCACATGCATGACAAACCGCCTCTTTAGTATCCCACATGCCTGACAACCCGCTTCTTCAGTCTAGCTATCCAAGCTAATCAGGTACATATATAGGTATGGGTACATATACAGGTACAGGTACAGTGACAGGAAGGTATGAAGGACAACTGAAAGAGTGAGTGAATGATCATGGAATGAATGAGTGAGTGAATGATCATGTAATGAATGAGTGGCCAAATGAATTAATTCCAAACTATATGTATGCATGTTCCCAACTTGACACTTGCCATGTTGAGAGCTACTTTGGTCCACTTGTCCCCATCCTTAGAACTTAGGATAAAATAATTATCCAAACTTTATACTTTAAGGAATATTAATATAATATTCCTTTTTGGCTTAAGCTCTCTAACTTAGCTCTTTGCCTTAAATTTTAGCCCCCCTCCCTTTCCCTAACTAGTGGAGTTTATGGCGCAGACCCCCCCTTCTCTCTCTCCTTGGGGGMTGCTYAACCTCCTAGTCTAGAATCGTTCTATCACTTGAGTCGAATCAAATCTTTGGTTCTCTGCTGGAACCCAATTCAAATTTTCATAGGTCCCTCTTCCTCCAAAGTGCAGGTTCTATCAACCCCGTGGGCTCTATCTTGGCCCATTTGGAGAAATTCGACAACACACACTAGCTTGCTATGTTAGGTCCTTTCCCCATGCGACCTTGGGCTGTGACCCGGGGCTAAACCCTGAAAGGCGCTTCAGACTTCAGGCTTTGACCTTTTCACCACAACTAACTCCTATTTCCCCGAAATCTGAATCAACAAACACAACTGGTGCGAGGATCAATGGTCCCCATCACTTCCTTAGCTCAACAACCCTCAATGCTGACAACTTCTTTTTTTGACTTCATCGTCAACCTCCTTATCTCCTCCATGAATCCTTCCAACTGCTCTGCTAGCTCACTTTCCTTATGCAGTCTGCTCGGCTGCAACTCCTCATGTTGGTCGAAAAGCAGAACAGCCTGGTCCTCCATGCTAACTTCATCTCTTGTGACGCTGACTGGCCACTTTTCTACAGACTCCAAATCTGTAGACCCATCATTGAGTTGCTGCTCAACTACCTCCTCTGACAAACTATCTTCTACCAGTTTCGCTTGTACTGGTTCCACCCC
Source organism: Picea mariana (assembly GCA_032191745.1). Classification (NCBI taxonomy): domain Eukaryota; kingdom Viridiplantae; phylum Streptophyta; class Pinopsida; order Pinales; family Pinaceae; genus Picea; species Picea mariana. Next base: position 13,253 of record JASDQU010100305.1, on the reverse strand, counting down.
AACTTCTTATAGCTGCTGCTCATGCTGGCACGTTTCCTTTGGCTTGGCTATTTCCTGGCAACCATCTTCTGGTTTTGGATTGTCCAACCAATCCTCCAACATATTCAACTCCATCTCCGACTGAATGAGCAATTCAACTGGGTACTCCTCTTCTGCTGGGGCATACTTCAATATCTGCTCCTTCTCCTCCATGAAAGTCTCAACTTGCTGTCCTTCTACTATTGCATATGCAACACATATGCTAATATCCTTGGCTACTTGTCATGAATATTTTGATTCCTCCAATGACTAGAACACTCCTCTGATCCTCCTCTTCTATGACAAAAGTATTTAAATTCTCATCATCTTCATTCACGTGGCTTGCATCTCCACATGAATATTCATATGGATGTGGCCTTTCTTCTGCCTCCTTTCCATCTGTCAACACCCCTTGCTGGCATGAACTCTCATCTGAGATCATCTCTCCTCCCTTGCTCACCTGGAAAATTGGGATGTCTCCTCTACCCTCCTCACAGTTTATGAGATAAATTGATCTCTTCTCATTGCCCACCTGGAAATCTACGATACTTCTTCCAGATCTCTTTCCCTCATCACTGAGGTTTTGAACATGCCTCAGCCATTTTTTTAACACCTGTTTCTTCCTTCTGACCAACAAATTTTGAATGAGCCAAATGGATTTCCTTTTCAGAGGCCATTTGTACCTCTAGTGTACCTTTGCCTCATGTTTCATATTCAATGCTAGCTTCTCCAACTCTGCTCAGATTTCATTGAGCTCCTTGTCGATTTCTGCATTTCTTTTCTGCTGGAAGTCTTCTCTTCGACCGTGTTTATGGCCTTCAGTAGTCATGCTTCTTCACCTTTAGCCCACATGGCTATCTACCATCCGTTGCACACCTTGAAACAATCTCTGCAGAGTATCTTTCTCTGTCTCCCTTCACCTATTGTCTACATGCGAACTTATGATACCACTTGATGATATCAACTCACTTCTTTGTCTCTGCTACTTGAAAACAAATTCAAGCTCTGATACCACTATGGCGCAGACCCCCCCCCTCTTCTCACTCTCCTCGGGGGTTGCTCGACCTCCTGGTCTAGGATCATTCAATCACTTGAGTCGAATCGACTCTTCGGTTCCCTGTCGGAACCCAATTCAAATTTTCATAGGTCCCTCTTCCTCCAAAGTGCAGGTTCTATCAACCCTGCGGGCTCTTTCTTGACCCCTTTGGAGAAATTCAACAAGAGGTGCTAGCTCTCTATGCAAGTCCCTTTTCCCATGCAACATCGGGCTGTGACCCAGGGCTGAAACCTAAAATGCACTTTGGACTTCAGGCTTTGGCATTTTCACCACAACCAACTCCTATTTCCCCGAATTCCGAATCGACAAACACAACTGGTGCGAGGATCAATGATCCCTGTCTCTTCCTTAGCTCAATGACCCTCAATGCTTCGAGATTCGGGAGTCTTGGATTTACCAACCACACTTTCCTCCAAAGGACTCCTCTTTTGAATTCCATGGATCTCCTCCACGTGTCCCTTCCATATCCAACAGTCTGGATTCACTCTGCTCTTCATGACTTTGCGAAGATTTCCCTTTGCCCTTATACAAAGCTTCCAAAACTCTATCTCCCAAATCTTCTAAAATTTCGCCACCTATCTTCTCCTAATGATGTATGTCTCTACTTGGATTTGGAACTTCGACACTTCACTGCCCTGTTCTCTCGTCAATGGCTGGACTCTGATCTGACAGTCCAGATTCCTCCTCCTGAACTTTGGATTTCTCCCGATATTGAGAAAATTGCCTAAGTTTCAAAGGCTGCAACCTTCGATATTCTTCCTGTGAACCCGATCACTGGGTCTCGACAGTGATTTCTCTCCTGATATTGTAAGGCGAAATTGTTTTACCTATGGTGCACTCCTTGCACTTGGATGAGCCTTCAGACGGATTCTTGCAACACTTCTCTAATTGTTGGCCTGATGCACTCTTTGCACAGGTTTTGTGTCTGAATTCTTGAAATCCTTCAGGTTTACCAATGCGACTCCTACATTCTCTAAATGCACACTTGCAACTCTTTTAGCTTTGGTGTACTCATTCTGTAAGGAACCTTCGAAACTAGAGCTCCTCCAGGCATCAAATTTATAGAAAAATCGATGTCCCTCTTCGGAGGTAGTCCAGGTACCTCCTGAAATATGTCCTTGAATTCTTTGAGTACTTTGTGGTCTTCTAGATTTGAAACTTCATCTCGAGATGCTTCTTGCACTCGAGCTGCAAATAATTGATAGCCTTTCTGGTAACATTTCTTCAGCTGCATGGCTGAGATTTCCCTAACAGCCATGGCTCTAGAAATTCCTTGGACTGTTACTAGATTTCCCTCTTCGTTTAGGCAGGTAAACCTCTTGTTACGACAATCCAGAAGGGCATGGTGCTGGTCCAACCAGTCCATCCCAATTAAGCAATTGTATGAGCCTAAAGGCAGAATGTTCAATTCAGCCTTAGTGCTCATTCCTTTCATGTCCACTGAATATGAATTAACTAATTCAGTGACCTTCCTCTTGGTCCCTGTGGACAACTGCACTAACTAAGACTTCTCACGTTTGCTTCTCGTTAGATGCAAACTTTCCACCACTCTAGGATCTACATAGCTATGGCTAGCCCCTGAATCAATTAAAATAACAAGTGGTCGGTTGTTGATTGTACCTTCCACTTCAATCATGTGCGATTGAAATTCTGCTTGTTTGTTGTTCAGGGTTGCCTAGATCCTCAACATTCTGCTGCCCATATCTTCCACTGTTTTAGCTTGCTGAACAGTATGGACAGTTCTTGCTT
>JASDQU010100304.1:476789-489220 GCA_032191745.1 Picea mariana | reverse complement strand
ATTACAGCAGAAAATCTGCTCTCTTGTCTTCAAGATTTATGTTAAATCACTTAAAAGTTAACAATCTTAGCACTATGTTATCTCAAATCAGCATGAAAAACAAGTCCTGGAAATTACTCAATCAAGAAGACAATGCAATTTGATAATCAAATCTGCAATTACACAATTTTGGACAGCTGGAAACTTCATATATAGAGAGAGAGAGAGAGAAGAAATAAAGTACATGTACATACCACAGATTTATCACTAAGTTGCTACAAGCCAAGATCTCCAAACCTGTTATCATGCAAATCTGCACAGGCAGGTCCACGTAATAACTATAGGCAACCAATCTTTATCACTTTTGGTTGCCTCTCTGTTCGGACTGGTGCTTTTCCAGTCTCAGGGGGGTGTCCCTAGGGGTCGTATGATGTTATCAAACTAATAAATCTGTATAGAAACCAATTTCATTAACACACAAAAAACTCGTCCTTTAAATGCACTAAAGCAGTGAACAGCAAGGGTAAATTCTTAATGAAATTTAAGGTAGTTGAGATCAGATTTCTTAGACAGTTATAACAATGAGTGAAAGAAAACGAAGTGGAAAGAATATGCGTCTTAAGTGAATGAGAAATCAAAATAAGTACATCAAACTAACCAAACCACTGCAATACAAACAATTATTTAACCAAGAGATTCCAAGAACCAACAAAGCATAGTAGAACCAAATCATGTTACTGAAGAGGTCGAATTACACCATAGTGGCAACACATGACAGGCTACAATAGCTCCAGAAGTATGCAGTGATGGAAGCGGATCTTCAGAACTGGTAGGTGAAAGGATGATGAGTACTCTGCTGCTAAAATCTGCTGAGAAGAAACACTGTATAACCCCTCACTGTCCTCTTAACTCTGCCTACATAGAAGCCCAAACAAAGGGAGTCAATTCACCCTAACTTCCTGTACAAAGAGGAAACAAAACATACACAATCTTGAGAATCATCTACACGCCTGCCAGCTGTGTCAACTTGCTGTTTTGATGAGCTTCCAGTGGCAAAAAGCTTGTTTCCTATTTCTTTGACTCATACCTGCTAAGAAAAAGCAGCTCAGTACTGATATCATGCAGAAGGCTGCTACTATCTCAGTGGCATACAACTATACAGCCAGAAAAGGGTCACTTTCCTTTAGCCACATCACTGTTTAGCCATTTCTTATGATAAGACTTGCTACACTCTGTCCAATCAATGCTAACCTATAGGTGGAATATGCCAATTCAAAGTCTTTTATACTTAAATACTAGCATTCATCTATACTTACTGGAAGGGCTTAAACAGATGACTTTGTGTTAACCCCTAGATTTTCACCCTTGAAAATCTTGAGGGATAAGAGCCAACATGCACTATTTTGGTTGGCATTCAGAGATTTTCCCAGAGTTTAGCACATGTGTGTGTCAAAGGTTGGTTCCCATCAGAGACAGGTAAATGATCAGTTCATGGTTGTTTTTGTTTCAGAGTTAGAGTTGGCTTGGTTTCCAATGCATTTGAGAGAATTGTCTACATACAACAGGTGTCCCTACTTTTTAGGAGACAGTGATTGAGAGACTCAGTTGACAGTTTTGACCAGTTTTGAGCATACAGGGTTGGTCCTTGCATGATTATGGACCCAATGACACTTTTTCAGGTGACATACAAGAAATTTCTATTTTTAGCAAGTTGAGCTCCAGGCCTCATATTGAGATTATGAGTGTGCAGTGTTGATCCCTGAGACATTTTGAGTCTTTTGGACCTTTTTTGAGTGACATGCATAATATTTCTATTTTTAGCAGGTGGAATACTAGGGCTCACATGTCAATTCTGATTGTGGATTTGGAATCCTCTCGGAAAATTGAATTCAATGAATATGATATCATTGACATGTGAGCATATTCTATTTTTAGCGGTGTCTATTTTTAGACAATTGACACATGGTCGTGTTCTCCTAGTCATCCTAGATGTTTTTGACAGTTTCCTAACATTTAGGAGTCGGACCCTATTGTTAGCAGTTTCTATAAATAGCAGGGATGGTTGGCTCTAGAGGTGACAAGTGGCAGGGTCAAAATCTGACATGTGGCGGTGATTCAGTGTGATGTGGCATCTACTTGGCATAATTAGTGAAGGGCACACTTTCCAAGGCAAAAGCATTAAAGTCAAAAGAGAATTAGGTAAAGTGAAGGTGAGGTGCATATAGGTGAGGTGGCAATCCCATTGAGTTGATTGAGCCAATCAAGACTTAATTTTCTCACTAACTTTTCCTCACTCACCATAATGCTACTTTCCATGCATTAATTTCGCCAAATTCCTTCGAAATTCCTCTTAAACACTAAATTCCTAAAAAATAGGGAGAATTTCTTCCTTGGCTAACTCATGCATTACTTGGCCAAATTTGGCGTTTAGGCATGTGTTGGATTTCTAATTTTATCCTCCATGCGTCCTAACCCTTCTTAAACACCCAAACGCATTACTTCATGCTCATTATTTCCTCCCACTTCCTCAAGTGCGCCCTCTCACTCTCCCTCACATGTGTGGTGCATTATCTATGCTAAACTCACTCCTCTCTCTTTGCATTTGTCACATCACAACTCTAAATCCTTTTCCTCAATGTTCTACTCCTCACATGCGCCTCTTGGAGTCTTGATTCTCACACGTGGGGTTCTATTTTCTTTCCTCCCATGGTTAAAAGCACCTTCCCTAAATTTTAGGGTGCATTTCYCTCTCTTGTGAGCATTGACTTCCCTTATTCACTCACTTAACCCCTCTCTCCACTTAGCATGCGCCAATTCCCTGTCTTTTTCCTCCTATTTCCTTTACCCCTTGTTGTCGTCCTTATACACACTTGAAAATGTGGACTAAGTCCGATCCACTTAGTGTGTCCTCGGAGACACAATGTTTAACTTCAAGCTTGTTATCGCACAATTTGTAGTTAAGATAATGGACGAATGAAAGGAGGTTAAACTGGCGTAACTAAACCAATCCCACCACTGTCACCTCAATGGGATGGTTCTTTCTGTTTAGGGAGGTAAGGCCCAGGGGACACGTCCCCGGTGACCTGGGATTTTGAGAAGGCAAAGAAGGCTTAAGAAGGCTAAATGATAATATTCCCCCTCACAAGTCACCACCTGATCAGAAAGTCTGGCTTAATAGCCAATAAAGATAAAAGGTAACCGCGAGTAATGACCAAGAAGTGTACCTGCCCAAGACAAAGCAACAAAGAAACTGAACATGTGCAACCTTACTTGCTGGTTAGTACTTCATATAATCAATGACTTTCTGATAATAAGCAATTGAGCAATAATATTGACGAAATAGATCAATGTTTGTACAATAGCAATGATTACAATATCACTTCTCAATAAATGCTAAAGAAACTTTGGCATTCAATGTAACAATATCAACACTTTAGAAATAATGCCTTAACCAATCATTCAATTGCCTTAGAAGTAAAATGAATGCTGCACAAAGGTGTTTATAGCATAAGAAGGTGACGACGGTGATAGGGTTAGTAGAATTAGTCTAGGCTAGGGTTAGTGAGAGTTAGAATTTGTTCAAAGTTTAGGAGTTTTTTGGTGATCAAGTTACTCAATGCAAGAGGTCTTAAGACCAGTGCGCTACTAAAGCATGTGGAGTCAAAAGAGGCCGCAAAAGTTGGAGCACTAAATGATAATGAAAGACCAAAGACAAGAGGGTTAAATGTGAGGTGTTGCTATAGCAAGGCCTCAACAATGAAACCCTAGGGGAGAAAGGCCCACTAAGGTGTAGAAACCCTAGGCCTTAGTGCTTTCTCCTCCTTCTTTGGCTTATTGGCAAGGTGAAATCGGCTAGCTTAAGCAAGGACTTATAGGGTTAAAGACAAGAGAGTTAGAAGGTGAAGTGTTGCTAAGGTAAGGCTTCATCAAACAAACCCTAGGGGAAAACAGCTCATCAAAGTGTAGAAACCCTAGGCCTTGACGCATCTTCCTCCTTCTTAGCTCAATAACAAGAGAAAAATGGTTGGCATAGTAGAGTAGAGATAGAGTGTTGCTATGGCAAGGCTCTATCTTACTTCAGCAAAATCAAAATAGCTCTTAACTTGGTATGGACATGAGACCAGGACATTAACTAGCGCTTGTCACCTAGGGTTTGATTCAGCAAATTATAATAACAAATGCAAGTAAACAAAAACTATAACCATTCAATTAAAAAGTGTTGCAGAAATTCACTTACATAAACCATGCATTCAAGTAGCAAAACCCTAGTTGTAAACCTTTCACCAAGAAGAAATGCCAAAATAGTCCAAAAATGTCTTCCTTCAACAAGTGCGCCTCACAATTTCAGCCCAAAACCTAAGATAGGGCGCAAATTTCAGACCTCACTAATGAGTGAGTGAAAGATGATCAACAAAAAGAGAGTTTTGCTCTCTTACTTATACAGTATAAATGACCCTAATTAAATTTTAGGTCATCAAAAGGCCGACAAGGCCAAAATACACAATAATATTGTTTTACATTAAAATGTTATAAACTAAACCCTAATCAAGCAAAAGCAAGACGTCATGCCCCTTCTAAGGTGACATTAGCCCTTTCTAGGGCAAATGCAGCCTCCTGGAGCAAAACGTTAGCCCTCCTTGGGCTTCTCCAACTTACCACACGTGTCAAACTGCCCTGTCTATCTGCCAAAACGTCCATGAAGCAAGGATGATGTCATGAACCTCCTGGGTGATGTCCTAGGCCTTCCAAGGCCAACGTTTCAATGAAGAGGGCAGAACCCCCCTAGGTACAGGTCTACTCAGTTGCCTCTGGTGGATCCTTCTGCTCTTCCTTGGTGCAAACACTCTGCCCTGTCTCTGCCCCCTATTGAGGTCTCAGCATCCATCGGGTGGGCTCTTCAACCCCATGGAGGTCTGAACTAATCATCTCCCCATGTGTACCTGTCCAACGTGGTACCTGTCCTTCGGGCATGATCCTGCACATCAACAGATACGCCCTCCATCGGCTCATAAGTCACAAGGATCATAGCAATGTCAATCACATATAATCATCAATATTATTAAACATGTGCATAAAACCCCTTTACCCCAGTCAAGTGCTCAAAGACATTATACAAGTCTGCAATGCAAGTTTGGAGGAAGTGACAGGGCGTCCTATTGCACTAGTGTCCACTAGAAGAGGGATGTTTCTGGAAAGGATTAAATCCAAGTCATGTAAGTGGGTGAGGTGGATGGGGATGCCTGGGCAAAGGGTGCAGTGATAGAAGGGATGGCTTACCGGTGGGTGCCTCTGTAGAGGGTGAGCTACACCTGTCATAGATGCAAATGTTTCCAAGCCCATTCATGCCTTTTATCTTATTCTTTTTCTTTCAAGAAGCTAGTCAGGGGACACTGCCCTGGCTTGGTGACCAGTGGTGGCAATGTTAGCCACAATCATTTCACGGAAATGAGAAGGCTGGCTCGTGATGAGACCCCCTTTCTCTTGGCTATGCCACCAAGAGCCACTACCCTGGCGTGGTGACCAGATGTTGGTAGTGTCATACCNCCCTGGCTTGGTGACCAGTGGTGGCAATGTTAGCCACAAGCATTTCACGAAAATGAGAAGGCTGGCTCCTGATGAGACCCCCTTTCTCTTGGCTATGCCACCAAGAGCCACTACCCTGGCGTGGTGACCAGATGCTGGTAGTGTCATACTGTTAGATGCTCATGGACCTAATAGGTTGACTCGTGATGAGACCCCCTATCCCTCAACTAGGTCTTGTTTTATTATCTTTACGAGTCCCTCTGTTTCTTGCTGAGAAGCTTTTTATTACTTTCTTGGGGATCCCTGGGCGAAGCATCTCAAGGTTTTATTCTTAGGTTTTTATTGTCAGTTGCTTTTACCCCCCAGGCCTTTTAGCCCATTCTTCCCACAAGGTAGGGTACAACCCCTAAATAATTGGCCTACCCTATGCCCAGACCAGTGTAGTGGGATGGATGAGCGGGAAATAAGATGGAAAATGGTATGTATGACGGGAACGGATGATGACTTTTCAGAAATCCCCCCAGTGGCAACTTAAAACCTATGGGCACAAGCTCGCTAAGGCATCCTGTCATTCCCCCCAGACATGGTCAAGTGGACAAGTATAAGATCCAAGCACCCGTTAGAAACAAAAGGAATTAAATGCACATATTCAAAGGTTTTGGGAATCAGAGTGACACATGCCATGATACCCGAACTCATTACCTCATGGAGCAAGAACCATCTCTGATACAGGACCAAGCCGAAGGTGATGGATGTTGTTGTTGTTGCTGACAAAGTGGAGGCGTTGAAAGGGAGAAAATATGGGCCCTCCATGGCCATGCTCAAGTCGATCTGGCTCTCGGTAATCCATGTTTAGGACCTGTGGGCCTCGAGACATAATCTCCTAGCTATCCCTAAAAGTGGGGGATAACAAAGCCCACTGTCACCTCGACTTGAACTCCTTTCGTCTAGGCTTACTCCTAGGGAAGCCAAGGGGGGTAGACCCTAGTTACTATGTGAGTGATTTAAGGTTAATTCTAGGAGATAATTTTAATTGGTTAAAGGTCTAGGGGGATCTAGCCTATATGAGAGTCAACAATGAAAATGCAAGATTTCAATGAGAAGCAACCATTTTCCTAAGTCAACTAAGACTAGTGCCTAAGGTTGGGTAATGGAGTCAACTAAAGTTACAAAGAGATTACACTTTACAAAGGATTACAATTAGATACAAAAGAATTACTTTACACAACAATTGAATAGATAAATGATACAACTATCTATACAAGAGAATATAAAGAATACTAAAGATACAACTATGAACAAGAAAGGAAAGCAAGCACTAACTTGACTTGATTTGTGTAGGGAAAGGAAAGAGTACTCAAGAGATAATCACCACAACACAACAAGCCAACAACCAAACAATGAAGTGCCTCCACAAGATGCGCAACTTCAAGGGGCAATTGAAGATAAATGCAAGATCCAATGAAAGAGCCTCCACGGGCAAGTGCGCAACTTCAAATGAACAATAGATAAAGCAAGTACAAGCCTCCACGGGCAAGAGATGCGCAACTACTAGTTAATTATACACAAGTGCTCAAATAAAATTGCATGTAAAGTAACTTAAGTGAAATGCTTGCAAAATTAAAGAGCATAACCCATCAAAAGATCAAGAAATTATACCAAGTTGAGGTGGATTAAGTTTTAGGATTTATTAAGTTGATTAAGTTAAAGTGTGAATCCTAAAACAATGTGACTTCCCTAGAACTCTCCTCGCTTATACCAAAAAGATTGTTGGGTGCTCAAGAAGTGAGGCAAACAAGGCCACACCCTAGCTCCACAAGTCAATCCGGGAACAAAAGTACTCCACAAGGGGGACACCTAGTGCCGTGAAACCATCCATGATCTAGGACCCCCTACTTCTTCCTTAGGTTCCTTTTTTGGTGGCAAAGTTGAGACAGTTAGAGGTGCTCTAATTAACTAGATAAATTGAAAATCCTATGGATCTAAGGTAAATTGAGCCTTAAGAATTATTAAGTTAAGTTGGATTAAGTGCTTGCAATGTAAGGTACTTGAAAAGTAAATTACAAGAAAGTAAAGATGCTTGAAAGTAAAAGTGTTTTGCAAGTAAAGTAAAGGAAATTGCTTAAGCTTGAAAGATATTAAGTGATTGAACTTGAAAGCAAAGTAAAACTTGGAATGAAAAGAATTGTTTGAAAAGAACACAGGTAAGTTACTATGCCTTCGCGGCTTAAGCAAGGAAATGAAATGAACTTCTAAGATCTAAAGATATCACATGAAACACAAGCACTAGAAGCAATAAACCACAACTAACACCTAGCCTTATGATATAGGATGGTTGGCTTGGCCAAACTCTTTCCTAGGTGTAGGCAAACAATAAAGAATAAAAGAACTTGGAAGGAAACTAATCCTAGCCACACAACCTTGTCTTAAGGACAAGTGAGGCAAACTAGAAATAAAAAGCAATGCTGAAAATAAAACTAATTAACTAGCCTTACGATATAGGATGGTTGGCTTGGCCAAACTCTTTCCTAGGTGTAGGCTAACTAGAAATTAAAAACGCAGAAATTTTAATTTGCCTGAGAAATGCAAGCCCTAAAGACTCTCTTGGGCTTGCTTACAACTTGAGAAAGGAGAAGAATAAAGGGGTATTCAATACCCTTGCTTAGGAGGAGTTTACTTAACTTTAAATGGCCCCAAATGGGTTGTTCCTCCACGTTTCTGTCACAAACCTGCAAAAAAACAACAAGTAAAACTTGTTGGAAAAGCTACAGAAATGACAAAAAATCTGCAGAAAAATTTTGTTAGTGGAAACCAGAAATTTTAAGTATAAACCAACAGTATATATATTCGTTTTTGGTCTATTTCAGAACACAAATCCATCCAAATATAGAGGAAGATGAACAGAAAAGCATAACAAAAAATATTAGAGGTTTTATGTAGATGATGAGGAAGATTTTCAAATCTGAAATCTATCTTCAAAACCCTTAGGTGACCTGCAAATTTCTTGAAACAATGCTACAGAAAAGAGAAAGGGGTGAGCACATGCATGTAATAAAACAAAATACTTTGTTAAATCTACAAGATATACTCACTAGATCTATGATAATACTACCAAAAGATCTACCCAAACAAAATACTTTATTTAGGACCCCTACTCTAGATCTACAACAAATGAAAGCAAGAAATAACTAGAACAAAATCACCTCATTTAAGCAATATGGCACCAAGAAGACTCATCACACCATGTATCCCCCAAAGATTTCTTGTATTAGAAGCAAGCTAGGACAAATACTTGTCCAAGCTTGAGAAAAGAAAGAGAGAGCAAGAAGAATGAGAGAGAAGAGTGGGAAAGAATGGAGAGGAGAGGAGAGAAATGGATAGGGTAACCTTGCACTGAGATAGATGTGTGAAATGAGGGAAGGGAGGCTTTCTTTTATACTTGAGAGCCAAGAGTGACCCCTCTTGGATGAGTTACAAGCATCACACATCCAAGAGAAATAGACAAAGTCAAGGAAGAGTCACTTTTAGGGTTTTGGTAAGTGAGTGAAGGGGTGAGGTGTAAAGGGGGGAAACACCTTTTCCTATGGTCAAACATTAAGTTAGACACCAAGGAGGGCGAATTTAGGGTTTAGGTGGTTTTTTTTTCACTTAAACTTTTTAATTCCCACATGTCAATTAGCTAGGGAACACCACTTTAAGTTGTTGGCTAAGCAAAGGAGGGTCTTTTAAGTGGAAAATTACTTTTCAACTTAGGAAAAAAGTTAGGAAACCTTTCCCACTCTCTCTCAGACCTTTTTGCTCATTTTACAATTTTTGGCTGTTTTAATTTAGTCAATCATTTGCTGATTTTTGACTGACTATGACTCCTCATGGACATACACCTAGCAAAACTTGTCCAATTGAGTTGAAACTTGGTCCAAGGGTGTAAAGGGTCTCATTCAATTTCTTTTGAGCACAAATACCCCTATCAAAATCCCAAGGACATAGTTTTTACATTTTTTATCAAAAATTAATTAAAATTACCATTTACTAGGTAATTTTAAAAAATTAAAAAAAACTACTTAGACTCCACAGAAATCCGCAAGACTCTAGGAGATGTCTAGCATGGTCATTTACAATATTCCTAGACACGAGTCACCATAGGGCTCGACCATTAGAACGCTTTTCGCCACTTTGGAGAATTATTGTGGGAGTGAAAAACTCAAGGGAAATTAATAAGGCTGGTTAGGCCAAATTAATAACCTGAGGAAAAAAACACTCAATGAAAGAGACTCTTTTAATGATGAAGTCCTAGGCAACTGACCTAAACTATGATCCATGCAAACCCATTACATTATTATCCCACGCAGGGGAGTGGAAATTTCGATTACAAAAATACGTGTTGAAGGCCAAAACTGCCTTGTAGAACCAGTAAGTCTTCAAACTAGTAGCACCATCAGGTACATGGAGTTGACCCCCTAGTTGAAATAGGTGGTCAACACCCCTCACTTGGTATTCTCTCACAGCTCCCCTATTCTCACACTCCCATGCACATGCTTCAATTAAGCTAGTGCGCAAGTCTGTTCTCCTCTCTCTATTTACCACACCTTTACCTTTCCTTCGACTATCACACATGGGATTGACTCGTCTTCTCACTCAAACTTGTCTTTTGCACATGTGTTTCCTTATTTTCTCACTCTTTCTTTCTCTCCATGCTCCTTTTCCAACTCCCTATTCCACCTCCTATGCACCATGATCTCCATTCCTTGGAAAGTGTGCCCCTAGTACTATATATTGGATGATCTACATTGAATTATGGTCAAACTTTTGCAGCAGCAACACATACTTTCTCTCTCTCTCCCTCTCTTATCTTATTCTCTCTAGTCTAGATACTCTCTCTTTGAGCAAGGGTGATCATTGTACTGGTCGTGGACTTGTTGATTGTGGCACAATCAACCCTTTGGCAAGCCTATAATAAAGAAGTTTTGTGTTTGTTTTCGAACCTTCCTTCTTGTTGGTATTGGGTTTAATTCTTGCAATTAGATTAGTAGTACATACTAATTGTGATTTTGATCAATCTTTTGAGTAGTTTCTCTTCATCTTTCTTCTATTTCTCTTGTGCTAACCTTGCGTGATCCCTCCAAGCTACGTAAAACTATGTTTTTTCTAATGTCGTGGGCAGTTTTTACACACTGTCCAAGACATTTTTGTTGTTGTTTTTTGTCATTAATTGCAGAAAATCAGACCTCAAGACAACAACAAAGTACCCTAGGGACTCCCCCCTGAGGTTGGCATGCACCAGCCCAAACAGAGAGGGGTCTTGCCAGTGACAATTTGGGGCATTTCTCCTTGAATTAGCGTTTTATTTATCGTTGTTTTTTCTGTTATATCAGCTCAATTGGAGGGTGAAAAAGTGTGCTAACACTTTGGTAACTGTTGTTTACCAGTTTCAAACACAGGAAACTTCCAAAGCCTAACTCCTGTAGCTTTTGTTGTTGTTTTATCCACAGAAATTTCCCAATCTTCCTTTCTTAGACCAAAATTGTATGTAAACATCTACAGGCCTGCTTTCTTGGTGTAACAAATCTACCTCTTTCCAAATACATGTGGAAATCAGCATAACAAGCAACCTCTTTTACTTGTGCGTTGTCTAAATGAACCCAAATTTTGTCCTTCCAATAGTAAAAGTGGCATGCACTGGGAATGTCATCTCCCTTTTACCATAACTGCCACAATCATCCTTCCAACAACTTTCCCTAGGAGAATAAAGATTCTAAAATATCTCTTATGCTAGCTTAAACTACAACAATCAGCTTACGGTGAGGTGCGACCAACTCAGCAAAGGATGATCATGAAGGGGAACTCGACTGAGGTTTTTCTCCTTAGACATTTTAGTAACAGCAATCCCTTTTTAAAACTCTTCATTGCATGTAGTGATTGGAAAAGATAAGTCGGTTTTGGCTTTTGAGCTTTGTCAGATTAACAAACATTGCTAATTGGAATTGTTACACCTTGTTCTCGTCCTTATACACACTTGCAAACGTGAGCTAAGTCTTGCTCACTTAGTGTGTCCTCGGAGGCACAATGCCTAGGTTCAAAGCCCACGCTATCACTTTGACTTGCGCTTTCCTCTTTGGAATAAAGTGGAAAAGTTTTGTTTGAAAGGGAAGGTCGCTTTTAAAGCAAGACATTGCTTTCTCCTTGGACCAATGCGCCTCCTTTGTGTGGCCACCTCATCTCTCCACTTGTCTTTCTTACCAAACTTGCCTCAACCCTAAAAGTGAAATATCCCTGATCCTGCTGATCAAGATATTTGCTACTGTTCTAAAGCTCTGTCTCGCAGATCTGATACACTGGGGGTTTCTGGATGCGTTTTAGTCGTGTGTTTGAGATATTCTTTGGTTATTGCGAGTGCATGTTAGTTATTGCATGTGCATGTTGGTTATTGCATGTGCATGTTGGTTATTGCATGTGCATGTTGCATATTTAAGGTTTAACAACATATAAAGGATGCATGCAAAAGTAGAGAACATCAACTGCCCAATATCATGTATAATAACGGTTCAAGCATGGAAATACAATAGCCTACTGGAAATATAGAATCTAAACGTCAGTCAGATCTCATGGATCAGTACTGGAATACAATCGAATAACATAAAAAATACCCGTGATCAGAAGATGATAGCAAATCTGATGCATACACGGATAGATCGGCAAAATATGCGATTCCGGAGAAATAGGGTAACCGCTACCAGCTGGAAAACTCATCTGGAAGAATCGACCGTCGGAATGTGCTCGAAACTGCTCCAATAGAAGTGCCCTAGTCTCTAGACTGAAATGGATGTCTGTCGGATCTCGGATCTGACCCCTGAAGCACTGGATCTGAACCCTTGGGGGTTTTGCGCCCCTCCTGGGACACTGGATGCGCCCAAAAGGATTCCACCAACGGA
>JASDQU010100304.1:457827-476262 GCA_032191745.1 Picea mariana | reverse complement strand
AGAGGGCTGTTATAAAACAGCAATTACACATTTTATGACAGCAGAAAACTTAGTGACTTTGCTTGGTCAAAGACAGACCAAGAAGTCTTGCTGATAGGACCTGGATTTTCTACAGATCACAGTCCCGCTGAGGTTCTACCTCATGCCCCTCACTGCCAGTGTCAACAATGGAATCCCCAACAACACACTACTCAAAAGATAAGGCACTAAACTGCCCATTGTCCACTATGCTATTGAGTCCTCCTGTAGGCCACTGCACACCATCACCAACTGCTACCCCCATCTGAATCGCACTGTATCCTGTATGGGCAGTTGTATCCTCCTGTGTGCTCACCCTACTAATATCATCTGCACCTAGATCCCATACAGATGTGTCCAGACACGTGCTATGGTCATCTCGACCAATAAGGAGTGTATCATCATCACTGTAGATCGATCCTGGTAGTAAGTGTCCCAACAAGCTGTCAATCTCCACAACTTGGTCCATCAATGGAATCTCCAAGAGTGGTGACTCACTCTCCTCATACTGATAGGTATGTGTAAGGTCAACTATCTCCATGCCATACCTCTCCTCCTGGGTCTGCAGATCCATATGTCCCTTCTGTACAATCTCCACACAAGGCTCCTCTACCATATCAGGAATGCCACTAATATCCTCATGTGTCGTGGCTAGCATATATGACTGAGAAGATGAAAAATGTGGCTCGCTCATCATAGGAAGCTCATTATCCTCCATACATGACTTCCTGGAAGCCATGTCTACACCCATAGGTAGTTCATCCAACCTCCTAATCTCATTATGTCTAAGTGCCAACACATATGAATCCTCACAAGTGTCACTAGTATGCTGAAGTGTTGAATCCTCAACATTGCCTGACGGGGAAGATGAAGGACATGCACTCTCATCCTGTCCATCCAACTGTCCCTCAAATGCGCAAGAGTCACTAGCCTCCGTCTTGATCATCTGGTTGAGCTTGTAGTACATGTCTAACTTTTGTACCCCAACTTTGGCAGTGCATTTGGACGATCCGTCAAAAGAAGGTATGGTGAGTTTACCAACTTTTCGGATGAAATCTATGTTATTCCCCTGTTGTTGTTGTTGTCCTCCTCTGTGAGGTTCTCTGGAATGGTCCATGCCCCTAAGTCCACAGTACTCGACTAGTGTCATGTCATGATGAAAGTCAGGACCCAACGCTGCATACTCCCTCTTGTACTCTGCAAAGTCTTCCGCCTGAGTGGGCAACCTCTGTGCTAACGGTTGTTGTGTTCCTGCTGGTGGTGCCCTCTAAAAACTAGGGAACCATGGTCTGGGAATCCTACTCGAAGATGTGTATGTGCGAGTAGGTGTCTGGGGTCTACTGCCTGCCCCCAAGTTCCCCTGTGCTGCATGTGGGGCTTGTGTGCCCGGAATGTCCACCATAGCCAATCTCTCAGCCACCTGAGCCAAGGACTAAGACATAGTCCGCTGACTAGCTAACATATCACTGATAACCTGCATGAAGGCCGCCTCTGGTTCCATGGGGGCCTTAGCAGTGCCCTCTGCCCTCTCATATCTATCTCCCCACATCCTCTTTGCCTTCTGGGTCACTCGCTGAACTCATCGACTTTAGTCACAGGCTGGCAGGACTAAATCTCTGATACCACTGAAATATCCTTGATCCCGCCGATCGAGATATTTGCTACTGATCTGCTATTTTCTCTTGCAGATCTGATACACTGGGGGTTTCTGGATGCATTTCAGTTGTATGTTTGAGATCTTACTGGTTATTGCATGTGCATGTGGGTTATTGCATGTGCATGTGGGTTATTGCATGTGCATGTTGGTTATTGCATGTGCATGTTGCATATTTAAGGTTTAACAACATATAAAGGATGCATGCAAAAGTAGAGAACATCAACTGCCCAATATCATGTATAATAACGGTTCAAGCATGGAAATACAATAGCCTACTGGAAATATAGAATCTAAACGTCAGTCAGATCTCATGGATCAGTACTGGAATACAATCGAATAACATAAAAAAATACATGTGATCAGAAGATGATAGCAGATCTGATGCATGCACGGATAGATTGGCAAAATATGCGATTCTGGAGAAATACGGTAACCGCTACCAGCTGGAAAACTCGTCCGGAAGAATCGACCGTCGGAATGTGCTCGAAACTACTCTAATAGAAGCGCCCTGGTCTCTAGACTGAAGTGGATGTCTGTCGGGTCTGACCCCTGAGGCACTGGATCTGGACCCCTGGGGGGTTTGCGCCCCTCTTGGGACACTGGATGCGCCCAAAAGGATTCCACCAACGGAATCTACTGCTATATGGCTCAAAACGATCGTCTCGCCAAATAAGGAAGTGGGTTGGAAGGATTTGTTTGGATCTGCTCTGAAACTCTGCATGCAACACCAAATGTCTGTCCGAAAGAGTTGCGCCCTAAATGGCTAAATGAGTCGATCTGCAATATTCCACCGTCAGAATCTGATGATAGATGGCTCAATAGAAGCGCCCTGGCTGGATCTCAAATGGGTTGGAAGGAAACTGCAATCTGGATACGGGTCTCGTGCAGCTCTCCAAACCCTCAAACTAGCTTGCGCCCTCACTGGCTGAGCTGCGCACTCTGCAATGGATACTCCTGAGTACTACGGTGAAATACTTGGATGGTATCTCCGATGGGCTAGGGTGTGTCTCTCAACACCGAAACCAATCAATGGTGGTGGTTTCCTCCAGAAATCCACAAAACAGTAAGGTCGGCTCTCCACCTCCTCTGGGAACTCTCAACATCAAATCATAACAATGCATAATGAATTAGGTTGCTTTACCCTTCCTTTATAGCTTCCCGAAACCCTAATTTGTTGTTGACCTTTTCCCTCCAAGTGACTTTTACTTTATTTTATTATTCCTTGATTATATCACTTTATTAATTAATTCATTAATTAACCATTTTGACTGTAAAAAGTGATTTATCCATCCTGATGGCTTCTCCGACCACCGAAAGTCACTTCTCATCATCTTATCCTGTAATACTCTTCCTCCCGATTCCGATGAGCTATTACACTAAGATTTTCTCCAAGTAATATGCCCATTATGACCTTCTTAGTGAATTTAATTAAGATATGACCCATAATAACTCAAAATTACGGAAATCGTCGGAATGCGACGAAACCAAAGCCTAGCTGTGTGGAATGGATTCTAATGACGAACGATACAAGTCGGGCCCAAATAAACCCCTCAATATCTCCCGAACTCTCTGTCACCCCTATCTGGCTACTCGGGCAGGCATAACACTCTGAAATGTTGTAATGTTATAATGTCCCAAAATGGGGACATTACATTCGCAACCTTTCTTAAGCTTAGTAAATTTTGTGCTTCTCTTTTTCAGATTCACATGCAGCAGAGCAAGGTTCTGCACTAGGCCTTGGACGCTTGTGCATTGTATTGAAGACACAAAATATCGCAACAGTAAATTTTGCTGACACTGCAGTACAATAAGGACTTCAATAACTTGCTCAACTGATGGTAGCTCCATCGCAGCAGACACACCCAAAACTCTTCCTTCTAAGAACAAGAATAGGAAATGCAATAAACAAAACGAGTGATGTAAATTGGCAAGAGTTCATTCCAATCTTTTGAAAGTTGCCATTGCACTCACAATTGTATTGTGCTTAAAAGCTTTACCAAATGGAATCTCCATACTACTACTAACACTTGAAGGATGTTATTTGGCATGTTTCTAATGTTATCAACCTTGGATGGTTTTGAGATATATGTTTATCCCTAACAAATCAAAATTCATGAGTCTTTGATTACACTTCATCCATTTGTAATGATCATTCCTTGAATGAAAAATATCACGAGGAAATGAGTGAGATCCTCTTCCCACAAGGGGAAGTCACATAGCTAAGATAAGATAAGATAATTTTATTAATGTCCAACGAGTGACCAAAGTAGGTCAAAGAGAGCATTAGGTACATTAGAATCAATACACAAGTGGGAGTGCGAATGCAGCGCCTATAAAAGTAGATTTAATCTATGAAATCCGATGCCTAACACCTAAAGTCTATCATCCAATAGTGAGATACAAATTTGAGAATCATTAAGAAAAAGAAGAAAGAAATAAAGAAAGACTCCCTATCAAGAACTCAAGAGCCTAGGAGAATGTCTTGATTGAAGATGCCAGGTGAGAGTGCTAAATATTGCCTAGAGTCATGACCTACTATTGATGAGGATGATGATGAAGAGAAGCTGCGATTTCCTGAATCAATGCTTGCAACAAGTGGTCCTTTCTTACCATATGAGGCCAGAGCAAAGAAGCTCCCGATGGAAGATTTTCTGAATAAACTGGAGCACCAAGATTTGAAAGACTAGATTTGTGGTGCATCCTAATGTCCAGAAGAGGCTACTCTCCGCTAAGATCCGAAGAAGGAGGAAGAGAGATGTATGTTGTGGCTGGAAGACCTATCTTGACTCTGAACATGACACCACCACAATGGCCTCGTGGATGAAGGTTGGATGTCTCCTCGTGATCTCATGGATCTAGACACCGAGGTGTAGCTACTCTCAGCCTATTTCTTGGTGTCTCTGTCTGTAGGCATTGAGAAGAAGAATGTGATCATCTTGGAGGTGTTTGGTGGTAGGGGCGGTTTAGGAAGGGTGACT
This sequence comes from Picea mariana, assembly GCA_032191745.1. NCBI lineage: Eukaryota > Viridiplantae > Streptophyta > Pinopsida > Pinales > Pinaceae > Picea > Picea mariana. The sequence goes on along the minus strand of JASDQU010100304.1, from coordinate 471,609 downwards.
TGGTTGCAATACTTGTCCATTCATTCTCAAAGTGACCTTTTAATTTTATCATCATTGCATATGGTATACATCCCTCATGTAGTCATGCCCACCTTCAAAGAGGGTCGTACACCAACACACACCTGATCAAGGATCAGGTTGCCCCAGAACATTTATGGGGTCTTATCCACCAAGGATCAACCCATGCCCCAGGCATGGGTACCCTGGAACATTTCTAGGGGCCCTAGGCATATCTAGGGACTTTAACTGCTTGGTCCCAGACCAAGAACCCCAGTCATATACTGGGGGCCCTCTCAGGGGTCTTTACTGCTTGGTCCCAGACCAAGAACCCCAATTATATACTGGGGGCCCTAACAAGGGTCTTTTGCCATGGCACTGACTGTTTGGTCCCAAACCAAGAACCCCAGGAGTGCATTGGGGGCCCTAGATCTCAGCTAGGGTCTTTGCCATCCTCCCGAAGAATGGCTCTGCAGCTGCTTCAAATTCAACACGTTTTAATATTTTGGCACATGTGGTGGTGTTGTGGGTTTGAAGCCCCACTTATTTGCTTGATATGGGGATGATGTGGCACTTTTCTAGCTTGGCGTCCTAGCCTTTGGAGGCTTTTCCATTGCACGTGCCACATTGGAGAGGAATTTTAAGGGTATATGTCCCATCATTTGTTATTTTTGGTCATTTTGTAAGCCTATGTGGGAAAAAGGAAAAAATGTTTTGTTAATTAAGCATTGTAACTTAGATTTTAGCCTAAAATCATGGATTAAAATGTAAAGTGGACAAACTAGGGCTTGGGTTTCCTCATATAAATATGAGGCAAGTCATTTGTCACAAATCATAACTCATCACTTGAGAGATAGCTCTCTTGGACTGAAATTGCAGCCTCTTCTTTTCTTGTGCAAAATGGATGCAATACTTCTCTAATGGTGCAATAAAGTCTGGGGACTTCTCTTCGATGCTTCTTCTTGGAAAATTGTTGGATTTTCTTTGATAAGTGAGGGATTTGCTTGCTAATTCTTGGAATAGGTAAGGAATTTCTGCAATTTTGTGTGGTTTTTCTTGAATTCAAGGTTTTTTTGTTAAACCCTAGGAGTATAAGGGCATACACCCTCCATCAAGGAAATTCTTTCTATTGTCATTGAAAGGGCTTAAGGATTGCTACAAGGAGTAAGAGGGTTTACACCCTTGTAGCAAAACCTTTCTAGGGTTTATTTTCTCTAGGGAGTAAGAGGATTTACACCCCAAGAAGATCATCAAAACCTAGTTTAAGTTGGTTCTGACCAAGCAAGAGACTCCATAACCCAATAGATAAGGCACTAGTTGCATTGGAGATTGTAAAATATTGCATTGATAAACATGAAATTTAGTGGTTTGAAACTTTTAACAATAGAGTTTGATTCTACATGCTATTGTCTCTCTTCTATGCTAAGGGCGTCATAATCAGCCAAGTGATTGAGCTGCTGTCAGAAATTATTTGTTACAGCCATTAGGGCTGATATAATTGCTGCTATCTTTCATTTTACTTGCAATTTAACCAAGGAAATCGCTGTTTGATCATTGGAATTGAAAGTGTTCATCTTAAACTTCATTTTGAGTCATTTCCTTGTTGATTTCCATGGTTAAATATTGTTGCTGTAGCAAAAGTAAGCTACAACCATAAGGCTGTCATAAATCTTGCTGATAACTTACATTTACTGCCTTCAATTGTCATCTAATTCATAGTGCTAAGCATTGGAACATTATCTCTAAGTTGTATGCTCATTGATCCAATTTCATATGTTGAATTAGATGATTTAATTGCATCTGTTATAACTATCTCATTGCTGATATATTACTGTTGTATGCTACAATTTTGGGGCATCAAGGGTTCTTGCTGATTCCCCTCATGTTCTAGGGCTAAGTTTATCATATTTGGTATTGGCTTTGGTTGTCTAATGGTTGTCTAACATTGGTTTTGCAGGTACTCTCCATTGGCAACCTTTCCTCGATTGATACTCAAACTCCATCAATCTCCTAGAACCTTTCATTGTGACCTATAGGGGTGCTTCATTCTTCTCCTTGGCTTCTCCCCAACAATCCCCCTAGAGTCACCAGGGAAGCCTCCCTTGTGTTGGACTTGTCCTTCACTAAAACGAGGCTGATATCTATTGAGGTGACAGTGATAGATGTCCCCAATTGTGTCACACATTTGTTGCTTGGGTTGGGCTTTGCCCAAGCTACAAATTGTGTGATAACAAGGCCCTAGTCCGGTCCATGTCATGCACACTTGTCTTCCCACATTCTTATTTCATATTGACTTTGTATGCATCTCTTGGTCATGGTGAATTATCATTCATAGTTCACAACATGGCAGTCTCACAAAGTGATTACCATTTCACGGATTACGAGGTCGTTCAAGTATCCCCATGCAGTGGGTCCCCGAAGGCAAAAATACATGGACTCAAAACGATCGTAAAATTTTTACGAACAACACCCATATTGCATTTTTTGAATTGATGAAGTATTGAGGGAGATATAGCCTCTCAAAAAAAAGCCACCCCCTTCTTCTAAGAGGGACGTTGAACACATTTTCCAAGTCAAAGGGTCAAATGAAGTGAACATTGTGATCTACTAGCCGTTGGAGGAATTTTAGCAAGTCAATGATGCACTCTCTCCAAGCAAAATGATTATTTAAGCCACTAAAACCCAAATTGCACCTCTTTTCTCATGGATTGAGTAGTCAAACTAGCCGTTTGTTAAAGATGGACCAAATGTACAAAAACAATAAAGCTATTATGCTCATCTTCCAAGGGGAAATCGCCCCAAAGAGGGAGCGTTGGCCATTTTCAAGGCCAACGTTCACCATGTTAAAGTTTAAGCTATTATTAGGCTACCTTTCAATTTACTAGATAACAATAGCATAGATAGGATCTCTGAGAGAAACACAATCACAAGATACACAACATTTATCCTGGGAAACCCTCATGGGGAAGAAAACCCAACAAAACTTCCTTAATATAGATAGCCAATACAATGCCAAGACAATGAACCAAACAACACAGAAATTCCTCTCCCAAGGATGCGCCTCTCTCTCTCTTCCTTCTTTCGGCAACTAATAACTGCAGCTTCCTTCAATACTTGCGCACTAGATGAGTGAGCTGAATGAGTGTATAAATGAGGCGCTGACCTCTCTTATTTATACAATCTGGCAGGTGTTGAACTGAGGTGTCTTTTCACTGGCAAGGCCGACTTCTCAATTTGGGTGGTTAGAACCACTTTAATTTGCCTGGGGGTCGACTTCTTACTTTGCATATTACAATTAGGGTTTGACCAATCCGCAAAAGGGGATTTGATCAATTACAATGCCCGACATGATCAATCCACAAAAGGGGATTGATCTAATTAATAATAAATATATTTTATCTTTTACTTTATCCGCAAAAGGGGATAAGAATATTCTTTGCAGTTACACAATATTTTAACACACCATAGTGCACCTTCTCCAAGACTCCACGATTTCCCTTTTGGTGGATCGAACCTTTGTTTGGATGCTTTCAATGGTCAAACAATTTTGAGATGGATTTTATCCCATTTTCTCATGGAGCTATGTAATTAAAAAAAAATATTCAATGGGTTTAGCCTTCAAACGATTGTGGATGAGCAAAGCAGGAAAATATTATTTTATGAGGTAGAAACTAGCCATTAAAAAGATTTTTATATAAGGCTAGCTCCTCCTCTCATGTTTGTTGTTGGAAACTTTGTGAGATCATAATGCCATAATTTTGAACTCAAATCTCTTGTGTCACTATGGACTGTCTACTGTAATGCTTGTTCTTCTTGGCCAAGGATATTTTTTAATTGTGCTTTAACAAGGGTCTTTTTCAGGATAATTGCAAGAGTTAATTAATCAATCCATTCAGGGGCTACATAGTCACGTGGAGGAAAGGAAATAGACTTTTTGTCTCTTCATCTTCCTTGTGGGTGCCTAGTGAAACAAACCCAAGTTGTTGGACCAACTTCCTTGGAAGTAGCTTCAACCAAGCAGGTGTTTATCACTTTGACCCAAGTTGATTGATTGACTTGGAAATCATCCATCAAGGAGCTTTCCTAGCAAATCCAAGGAGCAACTTTTTTTTTTGAAATTTTTATTATTGGAGGTGATTAATCTTCCAACTCCAAACTCAATCAACTAGAAATCCGTCCAAAGTTGATCTTGAACTCGCAGGGTCATGATCTCTCAAACCAAGAGACATCTAAAAGGAAAAAGAGGTATAGTTATCTCTCGATTTCTTCAACCAATTATTTCAAAGTTTAAATCATTCATTTTATTATAAAAATACAAAAAAATCATACCCTAGCTTAGTTCTTTAATTTCATATCTTATAAGCTAGTAGATCTTGGGGATTTTTCGACTTGGCAATTTCCCTACCCCAAGATAACTTTACCCTTGAGTTTTGGGGCTTTATTGAACCTATAACACAAGGATTTCTTGGAGATTAGTGTGCAGATCTGCTTTATTACAGCTAAGAATGCATTCAGATCTACACTCATCTCTACAATAGAAGGGGCATTGTTGTAAGTAATTACCTTCTAAACCCTTCCATAACTTTCTAGATTGATTCACAAGTTGTATCTTTTATTTTTTGGTTAATATAGAAGAAAACTACAACCCCAACAAGTATTTCTTGGGGCCGTAGCATTTTTGGGTTTTGACCCTAAGGGGATTTGAACCCCAACTCTACAAAGGTAGTTTTCAGCCAGCTAGAAACTATCTTTGATGCATATATGAAGGTTATAGGGCATAGTATTCACTCATACCTTTATGCCTTATCCTTTGCATGCACAGATCTATTGATCTAGTGTGATTATACACTTGTAGGGGGCCTCAAAAGGCCAATTTTCTTGTTGTTTTCTGCATTTTTCTCTGTTTTGCAGGTCTGATATAACAGGGCAGCAAGGAAACATCTCATTTCCAGCCACTTTATCGAAGGTACAGATAGTACAAATGATTCGTTAAGTGGTAAGAGTATTTAACCCCTCCTTTTGCATTATTTGAGCCAATATTTCGGTAGATTGGCGTAAGTTAGCTTGTTTTTTTGTTTGTTTCAATTTCTGCTTTATCTATTAGTCCAGCAAATCTGTTAAACAATTAACTCCTATCTTCACCTAGTGTTTTTTTTTAGGCATTGGTCCCAAGATCCTTTGAGCTGAAGTGAAATATTGTGGGAAGTCTCTCAGAGCCTCTTAGGTAGGAGTTTGGCTCGAACATGGAAGGTTAGGTGTTGTGGTGACATTGGACACCTATCCCCTGTGTTGCTGCCCTAGCAGACTGAGGACCTTGGAAAGTTGCTAGTTTGGTCGGTAACAAGACACATGATCTAGGGGAGCCACTAGTCTCTCTCACTTCTTTGTATATGATGTAAAAGTGTTGCTCTTGTTGTAAAAGTTGTCACACCTATGTGTAGCACACTTATTTTATGCCTAAGCAGGGATCCCTATCTTATGTATGTATCACACTTTGACCATCTACTCCTGGAGATGATTCTGCAGATGCTCCCTCAGTTTCGCATTTCCTGAACCGTCTCACAATTCTCAAGGTAGTACATGTATCCCAAGGCATTAGTCACATCCTCCGAGACAAAGATGGGCTATTTTCACTTGCATGGGTCACCTCTACACATGCCACGTTGAGGATCCTAGAACACTTTCAAACTTGGCCATATTTTCAGTTTTTCTACACTTGATTTGAGGGTCGACCACACTCTTTTGGACGTCACTTTAGCCATTGGGGGCATTTTTACCCATTTTTTGACTTGGAGGGTCACTTCCACAATTCATGGAGGTGCCTTTACATGAGATATGGATATGTTCATGCCTTGGAAGACATATTTCAAGGGTTATGAGCATTATTTAAGGGGTCATCCACCTTTTGAGGCCTTTCTTACTCCTTCCATGAGGTCATTCCACATTATGAGGCTAGACATTGGCATTTTGCTTGTTTGGGATGCTACAACACCACATTTTGAGGCTTGAACTACACTTATTCAAGGGAACGTTGAGCATCTACATCAAATCGACCCCCTCCTTTCGTGGGACATCCCCTTCTCATAAGGGTTTTATTGTACATGTGGCATGTATTAGTTGTTTTTGACTTAGTCTTCTTCTTTATCTACATGACAAGTCACTTTTTGTGAGTCTCCTAGGCTAATTTTAGGGAGATAGAAAATAATAAAGAATGAGAAGGATGTAGAAGCCCCATCTATAAATAAAGGCTCTCCTCTCCTTCCAATTTGTTGTTGTTGTTCTTGTTGGGCATCATTTGGGAATACAAATTGTTGAAAATCTTTTGAAGGTGTTGGTGTCAAATTTTGGAGCTCTTTCTTTCTTGGTTATTTTCTTGGTGCATCAAAGATTAGTTGTGAATGTTCAAGACTTATACTAGCTAGCAAGATCAATCCATTTGAAAGATTAAATCACTTAGGAGGAAGACATCTAGGGTTTCTATCTCTTCCATTGTCCTTTGTTGGTTTCATAAGTGCTCAATCTCTTGTCTTGTCTTTCCTTTCATTCCTTGGCAAGGGTTTCAGATATTTCATTCAATCCATAATTGATCTTGTTGGTGAATATCTTTCCCTTGTGGAATCTGTAATATCCCTGATCCAGCTGATCTAGATATCTACTGTTGAACTATGGTTTTGGCTACTGAATCTGATACTCTGGGGGTTTCTGAATGCGTTTGAGTTACTGTTTGAGATGCTTGGAGATTTTTGCATGTGTGTTCCAATTTATTATGTCTTTTAGCATTATAAGACAATGCATGCGAAATAAGGACAACACAGCTCACTGATATATATATAATGTTGGAAAAGCAGGAAATACAATACTACTGGAAGCAGATATGATAATCGTCAGTTAGATCTCATGGATCGTCACTGGAATACAAAATAACAAATAAGAAATACCATGACTAGAAGAATGGGTGTTGTTCTGCGCATGCACGGATGGATTGACAAAAAACAATCTGGTAGCTCAGAGTAACTGCTGTAGAATCCGGAAAACTCGCCCTGATGGCGATACCCGTCGGAATGAGATGGAAACTGTCTCAAAAGATGTGCCCTGGCCTCTAGACTGATCCTGATGACTGTTGGACTGATGATCTGACCTCTGGAGCTCCAGATCTCACTCCCTGGGGGTTTGCGCACCTCCTAGGCTCAATGAGTGCGCCCTAGTGATTCCACTATCGGAATCTAACGATGTATAGCTCAAAACGATCGTCCTAGTCTCCTTTGTAATGAGTCAGAAGGGATTCCTCAAATCTGTCTCGGAATGTCCCCTGGAACCCCAAATGTGCTTCCTCTGGAGTTGTGCCCTAAATGACAGTTTTCTGCTTTTCGAAAGATTCCACCGTCGGAAACTAACGACAGATGGCTCAATAGGTGCGCCCTAGCAAGCTCTCTAATGGGTCGGAAGGAATCGACCAAATCTGAACCGTCACAAATGACCGCGCAAACCCTCTCTCAAGCACTTGCGCCCTCACTAGCTGAGCTGCGCAATCACTGAACTAGACATTGTAATGCACGGTGAAATACCTGGATGGTATCTTCGATAGGCTAGGGTGTGTCTCTCGACACAGAAACCGATCAAGGGTGGTGGTTTCCTCCAGAAATCCACAAAACAACAAGGGGGTCAATTTCCTCCTCCTCTGCAAATATCTCAACATCAAATCATAACATAGCATAATGAATTAGGTTGCTTTACCCTTCCTTTATAGTTTCTCGAAAACCTAATTCGTTGTTGAAATTTTCCCTCCAAGTGACTTTTACTTTATTTTATTATTCCTTGATTAAATCACTTAATTAATTAATTAATTAACCATTTTACCTCTAAATAGTGATTTATCCATCCTGATGGCTTCTTCGACCACTGAAAGTCACTTCTCATCATCTTATCCTGTAATGCTCTTCCTCCCGATTCCGATGAGCTATTACACTAAGAGGTTTCTCCAAGTAATATGCCCATTATGACCTTCTTAGTGAATTTAATTAAGATATGACCCATAATAACTCAAAATTACGGAAATCGTCGGAATGCAACGGAACCAAAGCCAAGTTGTGTGGAATGGATCTTGATGATGAACGATGCAAGTCGGGCCTAATAAAACCCCTCAATATCTCCTGAACTCTCTGTCACCCCTGTCTGGCTACTCTGGTAGGCATAATACTCTGTAATGTTGTAATATTATAATGTTCCAAAATGGGGACATTAAAGTCCTCCCTACCGGAATATTGCTTGTCCTCAAGCAATAACTGAATGTAACTACATATGATTCTGGGGTCCCATATCCACCTGTGTGACACAAGTAGACTCCCCTCAAGATGTGGTCTCTCCAAGTGCTCACCACAAATGACACCCACATGCTCTTGATGAGTAGAATGATCAATGGCCAAAGAATCCCAGTCAACTCCCCGAGAAACCACTCTACTCGAAACTCAACTCAAACAAACACTGAACTACCAAGCACTCCAATCCCTGGATCCCATATCAGAATGTGAACTGCAATGCCCTGTGGAGTATAGTTCTGTAACAGATCAACACCATGAGTCTCCTGCAAATAACACATGGCCTCAATCCGAAATGGGTCTATCCTACCAGACCATACCAAACTCAACACAACCCCCACCGACTTTACATGTTGCTACCATAGTGAGGTACTACAAGAACTCAACGAATCACCAACCAATGACGTGCTCTACCCAATACTGAAACTCAATGGAAAATCAAAGTGACTTCCCCCTACAAACATTCACTCGTCTCCATCAGTCAATGAAATACCCATCCCTGTAATCCTAGGGTCCCATGCTAGTCTCTAACAGGGACCTTCATGTTGATGTTGCTCTACTCTGATGATGATTGTCTGCTCAAAGTATCCATACCGGACCCTCAACTCTTGGATCCTCATAAGATGAAACAAACTTTTGACCCAATGGACTCTCGAATCCCATGTCAAATTTGGAAGTTCATCACTTCCAATCCCCACTAATTGTTGATGTACCCTACTGGTAACTGTCAAAAGCCCTCCACCCTCATCCCAATGAGATTTTGAATATGTAGCAACCTTTGAGATATCCTTTGTCCCATGACCTAGGATACTCTCCATCACGCTTAGGGCCTCAACTGTCTGCCCCTGATGATCCACCCCTATCCTGTTGTATGCAATCAAGACACTCATGTCAGGTGGTCTCAGCCTATCAACTCTCCATGTCCCCTGCCACTGTCTAGCTCCCCCTGCGATGTTGTCAATGATAAAAGTATCGGGAAAGGCTACCATAAATATTTGCAACCAACTATACGACTGGAAAGTATCATATGTGCTTTGGTCAATCTCAAGGATTTAACCAAAAGCTCGTCCACCGGCACCTATGGTAAATAATCTCCTGTAGTCATCACTGAACACAAACATCGGGTATAACAGTAGGTATCTCTACCAACTGCAAGTCAATCATTCTCCATCCATCATCACTCACGCAACTACTTCTACGGTGAAGGTGATCTCCCAGATATGTATACTGCTACAAGGGAGAGGAATCTCCATGCTCTACTAAGTACATCTCCTCCCTGCAATCCAGTGCGTCCCCCTGAATCCCACTGTACACCTCTGTATCTCTCTGTGAACTACCACTCATCACTGTGTGCCCCTGCATACTCATGTGATCTCTTGTATACACCTGCAACATCATGGATCCTGGGTGTACTACGGGGTCATCCTCTACATGAAGGTCAACCAATCCTGGAACACAAATGGAAGTGTCCTCATAACTGCCCCTGCTCTGGAATCCCCATGTGTACGTGTGTGCCTAACTGTCTCAACACCCCTCGTGAAGGGTGGTCCCTGTGACCTATGCACATCCTCATGTATCTCTGGATCATATCTCTCCATACTCATTAGTGATCCTGGGTACTCCTCATACTCCTCCCTCAACTGGTGCTCCACTGCTAAACCACCAACATCCTCTCGCAATGCAGCTGAGGGATATATCTGACTCTCTACTGAAATAGATGTAATGGATCTCTGTCTAATTTCCTCAAGGAGCTCCTCTGATCTGGACTCTGATTCCTGAAGGGTTGTCTGTGTGCCTTCCAAGAATCTTTGTGTGCTCAACAACTCATGAGTGAGTCGGTCCACCTCAACCTCATGCTCCCTCAGTGCCCTGTGATACATCTCGCCAACCTCCAATAGGTAATCCCTATCCCTCAACAACTGTCGATAGTCGGCCCTCATCACAATCACTCTCTCCCTGAGTGTATAGAAGTCATCAATGATAAGTCCCCCATCTGAACTATCATGTGCCATCGAGGCCCTCCAACAATAACTTGCCACCATTGCATGTGTATCGTCAATGCACCTAGTGGATGCCATGATCATGTCCTCACTAACTCTCAACTGTCCTGCCAAGTGTCGTGACTCCTGGTCACAATCTTGCAGAGGTGTTACCTCATGCGTCTCACTGCTAGTGTCAACAATGGAATCCCCAACAACACACTCCTTAAAATATAAGGCACTGAACTTCCCACTGTCCCGTGTGCTACTGAGTCCTCCTGTATGCCACTGCACGCCATCACCAACTGCGAACCCCATATGAATCGTACTGTATCCTATATGGGCAGCGGTATCCTCCTGTGCACTCACCCTACTAATATCATCTACGCCTGGATCCCATACAGATGTGTCCAGACACGTGCTATGGTCATCCCATCCAATAAGGAGTGCATCATCATCACTGTAGATCGATCTTGGGAGTAAGTGTCCCAACAAGTTGTCGGTCTCCACAACCTGGTCCATCAATGGAATCTCCAAGAGTGGTAACTCACTCTCCTCATACTGATAGGTATGTGTAAGCTCAACTATCTCCAAGCCATACCTCTCCTCCTGGGTCTGCAGATCCATATGTCCCTTGTGTACAATCCCCACACAAGGCTCCTCTACCATATCAAGAATGCCATTGATATCCTCATGTGTCGTGGCTAGAATAGGTGACTGAGAAGATGAAAAATGTGGCTCGCTCATTATAGGAAGCTCATCATCCTCCATACATGACTTCCCGGAAGCCATGTCTACACCCATAGGTAGGTCATCCAACCTCCTAATCTCATCATGTCTAAGTGCCAACACATATGAATCCTCACAAGTGTCACCACTATGTTGAAGTGTTGAATCCTCAACATTGCCTGACGGAGAAGATGAAGGACATGCACTATCATCCTGTCCATCCAACTGTCCCTCAAATGCGCAAGTCACTAGCCTTCGTCTCGATCATCTGGTTGAGCTTGTAGTACATGTCTAGCTTTTGTACCCCAACTCTCGCAGTGCATTTGGATGATCCGTCAAAAGAAGGTATGGTGAGTTTACCAACTTTCCGGATGACATCTATGTTATGCCCCTGTTGTTGTTGATGTCCTCTTCTCTGAGGTTCTCTGGGATGGTCGATGCCCCTTATTGACCGCCTATTCAACTAGGGGGTCAACTCCATGTGCCATGAAAATATGCATCATCAGATGCAAGTATGTTGAAGACATTTTGGTTCTACTTGGGCATTTTATGCCTCCTGCACAAAATTTTGTAAACGAAATTTCCGCACCCCTGCGTGGGTTAATAATGTAATAAGTCTGCATGGATCATAGTTAGGTCAGGTACCTTGGGATGTTTTCATTGGGAGAGTTCCTTTCACCGAGGGTTTTTTATCCTCAGGTTGTCAACTGGGCTTTTTAGCCTAGTTGATTTCCCATGAGTTTTTCCCTCACACTTGCAATAATTCCTCTAAAGTGGTGAACGGCGTTCTAATGGTCTCATCCTTTGGTAGCTATTGTTTAGGAATGATGTAAATGACCATGTTAGACATTGTAGAAAGTTTCGCGGAATTTCGTCGAGTCTCGATAGTTTTTTTTTTAATTAATTAAATTTAATTAATTTTCTTAAGGTTGGAATTTTAATTATTTAATTAATTAAATGTTTTTGAGCAAATATTGTAAAAATTGGGCCTTTGGGCTTTTGATAGGGGTATTTGTGCTCAAATAAAATGGAAAGGCACTCCCTACACCCATAGACCAAGTTTCAGCTTAGTCGGACAAATTTTGCTATGCATTTGTCCACCCAGAGTGTCGGTCAGTCAAAACAACAATTTTAATTGCTAAATCATTTTTGTAAATTTTGTAAAATTGATTTAATGGGTCTACCGTCTATGTGAAGGTGGAAAAGAGCAAGGATGGACTTTCTTAACCTGCCCAACCCAACTTACCCACCTCATAACCTTTCTATTCCCCTTCACTCACCCACTTACTAGAACACCCACGCCCCTAGGGGGAAAGGCGCCCCCCCCTCACACCCAAAACATTAGAAACTCACTTAAATTGATTTGTGGGCCCACCTCTCTTCCCTAGTGCGCCCCTCCTAACCTTACACATCATCATTTGAGGCCCACACCCATCCACCTCACTCATCCAAGACTAAAACCCTAAGAGGTGTGCCCCCCTTCTTGAGATTCACTCCCTTTCTTTTACTTGCAACACTTGGCACTCATCAAAGTGCCTTCACCTTGCCTCTACAGCTATAAAAAGGGACCCTCCTCACTCTTTCAACTCACCATTCTTTGAGCTAATGTTATGCTACAGAAATTTCCCCCCATCCATCTTGCTCTTGCCACCTCATATTCACTCATTGTCTCTTGAGAGCATTGGACCAATTAGTTGCTGCAAGGCTCTCCCTCTCGGATTCAATAAAAAGCTTTGGAGGATTTTGGAGCAATCTAGAGTAATCAGATTTTCTCTTGCACATGAGGTGAATGTGTTCCTTTTGCATTTTGTTGAGTTTGGGATTAGTTTCTTAGACAAATTAGTTTGTTTGGGTAGGTCATTTGGCATTAGTGTTGCTGATCTATATATGTAGGGTAGTTAGTATTGTGAAGTACTTCATTCTATTAACTTATTCTATCATATTATGCTACTCCTTTATCTCACGTTTTGTTTGAGTGTGCAGATTTATCTCTAAGGTGTTGGTTGGAAGAGACTTTAGAGGGGTTTCCAATCAAAACCTTCATACACTCCTTTCTTTTAGTTTGGATCTATTTTATTTCTGTTCATTTACATCATATTGTTGTAGCTAACATATCTTAGATAGGTCAAAAATTTCTATATTTCACTTGGAGATTTCATGTGAAAATTTTCTGTGTAAAAACAGAAAATTTTCTTAACATTTTTTGTGTTTTGCAGCATTTCCAGCAAGCTTTTGCTTGCTGGTTTTTGCAGATTCTTACCAGGGACAAGGGGAAACGCTGCGGGAATTCACTCTCACAACATCCCCAAGAGGTTCCATTGGTTGGGTAACGAATCCCTTACTTCCTCTCCTTGTATATTTCAATTCTTTGCTTTTATTTCAGCATCCTTGTATCATTCAATACAAGTATTACATTGCCTACACCTTGGGTGTGTGATTGGCCAAGACAACCCCCCAATATTGTTGGGCTAGCTTAGGCTTGCTTTCAAGTTCATTTTTTGTTTTGCCCCGCTTGTCCACAAGACAAGGTAGTGTGGCCACATAACAATAATGTTAAATTTACATGCAGCAGCGAGAGCCATTCTCTTGGAGGATGGCTAAGACCCTAGACGAGATCTAGGGCCCCCAGTGCACTCCTGGGGTATGTGGTCTGGGACCAATATTGATAAAGACCCTAGGTTTGTAACCAGGGCCCCTGGTTTGTAACCAGGGCCCCTGGTTTGTAACCAGGGTACCCATGCCTGGGGCATGGAAGTCTTGGT
>JASDQU010100304.1:435440-452619 GCA_032191745.1 Picea mariana | reverse complement strand
CATGGTGTTGATATGTTACAGAACTATACTCCATAGGGCATTGCAGTTCACATTCTAATATGGGACCCAGGGATTGGAGTGCTTGATAGTTCAACGTTTGATGGAGTTGAGTTTCAAGTAGAGTGGTTGCTCGGGGAGTTGACTGAGATTCTTTGGCCATTGATCATTCTACCCATCAGGAGCATGTGGGTGTCATGCGTGGTGAGCACTTGGTGAGACCACATCTCGAGGGGAGTCTACCTTGTGTGACACAGGTGGATATGGGACCCCGGTATCATATGTAGTTGGATTCAGTTATTGCTTGAGGACAAGCAATATTTTGGCAGGGAGGACTGTAATGTCCCCATTTTGGGACATTATAACATTACAACATTTCAGAGTGTTATGCCTGCTCGCGTAGCCAAATAGGGGTGACAGAGAGTTCGGGAGATATTGAGGGGTTTATTTGGGCCTGACTGGTATCGTTCATCATCAGAATCCATTCCACACAGCTGGGCTTTGGTTTCGTTGCATTCCGATGATTTCCGTAATTTTGAGTTATTATGGGTCATATCTTAATTAAATTCACTAAGAAGGTCATAATGGGCATATTACTTGGAGAAACATCTTAGTGTAATAGCTCATCGGAATCGGGAGGAAGAGTATTACAGGATAATATGATGAGAAGTGACTTTCAGTGGCCGGAGAAGCCATTAGGATGGATAAATCACTTTTTACAGGCAAAATGTTTAATTAATTAATTAATTAATAAAGTGATATAATCAAGGAATAATAAAATAAAGTAAAAGTCACTTGGAGGGAAAAGGTCAACAACGAATTAGGGTTTCGGGAAGCTATAAAGGAAGGGTAAAGCAACCTAATTCATTATGCATTGTTATGATTTGATGTTGAGAGTTCCCAGAGGAGAAGGAGAGCCGACCTTACTGTTTTGTGGATTTCTGGAGGAAACCACCACCATTGATCGGTTTCGGTGTTGAGAGACACACCCTAGCCCATGATGATCAGAGATACCATCCATGTATTTCACCGTACTACTCAGGAGTATCCATTGCAGAGTGCGCAACTCAGCCAGTGAGGGCGCAAGCTAGTTTGAGGGTTTGGAGAGCTGCACAAGACCCGTATCCAGATTGCAGTTTACTTCCAACTCATTTGAGATCCAGCCAGGGCGCTTCTATTGAGCCATCTATCATCAGATTTTGACGGTGGAATATTGCTGATCGACTCATTCAGCCATTTAGGGCACAGCTCTTCCGGACAGACATTTGGTGTTGCATGCAGAGTTTCAGAGCAGATCTAGACAAATCCTTCCGACCCATTTCCTTATTTGGCGAGACGATCGTTTTGAGCCATATAGCAGTAGACTCTGTTGGTGGAATCCTTTTGGGCGCATCCAGTGTCCCAGGAGGGGCGCAAACCCCCCAGGGGTCCAGATCCAGTGCCTCAGGGGTCAGATCCGAGATCCAACAGACATCCACTTCAGTCTAGAGACCAGGGCGCTTCTATTAGAGCAGTTTCGAGCACATTCCGACGGTCGATTCTTCCGGACGAGTTTTCCAACTGGTAGCGGTTACCGTATTTCTCCGGAATCGCATATTTTGCCAATCTATCCGTGCATGCATCAGATCTGCTATCATCTTCTGATCACGGGTATTTTTTTATATTATTTGATTGTATTCTAGTACTGATCCATGAGATCTGATTGACGTTTAGATTCTATATTTCCAGTAGGCTATTGTATTTCCATGCTTGAACCGTTATTATACATGATATTGGGCAGTTGATGTTCTCTACTTTTGCATGCATCCTTTATATGTTGTTAAACCTTAAATATGCAACATGCACATGTAATAACCAACATGCACATGCAATAACCAACATGCACATGCAATAACCCACATGCACATGCAATAACCAGTAAGATCTCAAACATACAACTGAAATGCATCCAAAAACCCCCAGTGTATCAGATCTGCAAGACAGGATAGTAGATCAGTAGCAAATATCTCGATTGGCAGGATCAGGGATATTTCAGCCAAGACCTTTATCTAGGGTGGGACAGAGTAGCTGGTAGCCCGTTTGTTGATTAGTGGGGCACATGGTGTGTTGTTAGTCCTTTGCTTCGTAAAATCTCCACAATTTTGACTAGTTTTGCAGAACTTGGATTTTCTCACAGTTTGTAGCATGATTTGCTGTAACAAGATAGATTCTTTGTGTTATACAAATAATTAGAAGTCCTTATACGAATAAGATATAGAGAAACTGATAAAGCTAAATAAATTGTGAAATGCACTATGGAACTCACATGCTATAATATTTGTCCTCTTTGTGAAGACTTAGAAGATTTATGAGTACATTCTTGAACACCACTTTGGATAGGGCATGTTGGCTTTGTTTGGTGTTTAAAGAGCCAAATACATGCTAGTAAAAATGGCCGTTCATATCTCAACACTAGAATTATCACAAGCATCATACTTAGTTCATACCAAAGCATCTCTCCTTTGAATGCCAGCTATCCTGCAGTAAGTAGTCCATTTTCATTCTCTTCTTATATGAAATTGTGCCTAAATGCAATTGAAATGACCTCTAGGACAAGAAATGGTCATCATGCCTTTCATTCTATGCCATAGATGGAGCTTTAGATCATGTTAAACGTTTGGGTTAAGAATAATGGCACCATAAAGCCAACTAATGCTAGAGATAACTTTCAACACTGGGGATTCAGGTGTTTTGCCTCGATAGTAGCATCATTTGTGTTGTAAACATTTTTTTATCATGACATATGGCTTCAAAGAATATGTAGCTTTCATAAACTATTGTGAAGTGGGAGGTATTTTTCTTACTAAAGTTGCATTGCTACTAGCTTGATAGATTTGAAAAAGAATCACCATTAAAATCAAACCACTAATATATTAAGATGTGAATTGATAATTTGGAATATTGATGGGCTAATGGAAGATTGTATTGATTACAGGTATCCTTCCCTCACTTTATCATAGCTCCAAATGCAGGAATTGCTGCCTACTCCAGCTGGAGGTCGACAATTGTATGCTTTTATCTATTGTACTGATGGTTTATTTTTTAAATTTAAGCTACCTTGCAAATTGATTGGATATCTGGATCATGAATATATTCTTAAAACTGTGGCCATTCCTAATTTCCTTGCAGTGAAATATGCTCTTCCCAATGTTGCCTACAATAAAATATCTTTCATATGTTTCATTTTTATTTGGTTACCACAGAGAGTGCTTATAGATGGCAGTGTTGAAAGTAGAGCTAGCAATTCGTATTTCAACTAGAATTGTAATTTTTAGAAAGAATGTAGAGTCCCTTGATGTTGTGTCTGAGTTAGATATGTTGGCACTCCTTGTCTGTGTAGGAAGTAGTCTCTACAATCACATCCCAGCCTATTGATGTGTATGCTATGTAACATACTTTAATGTACTCTTTTGTGCAGTGATGTAGTGTAAGATACATTTTCTAGAAAAAAGAAAAGAGTGCATATGTACTAGATCTCAGCATCAAGATTGTAAGTGACAATCCATAGAGTATGTGTGGTAAAATCAAATGATCTATGCATTGCTAGTACAAAGTATTCCAAACACAAAATAAAGCCAGGGACAAAACCCAAAGATATATGGATTTCCTCATTATCTTGATTTCCTCCTTTATCATTATTTATTTATTAGAAATCATTTTGACTTTCTTCCTATTGTAAGAGCATCCAAAGGAGGTGCAAGTGCAAGCACAGAAAGGACACCCCAAAAAGGAACAAGAAAAAGTTAGAAAGGAAGTGCAAAGCGAAGTTCAGATGAATAGTGCAGGCATGATAGAGTCCGCCTGTGCAGAAACAAACAAAAAAATCAACATGCAATTTCAAGAGCACGGAAAATGAACAATTTTGACCCAAAAAAGAGGGCACTGGATTTAAGGACAAGGAAAATTCAGCATGAAGGAGCACAATGAGATGGTGTGTGTTGAGATTTGTGTACCTTCAGAAGTGGTCCCCTTGTGTTTGTGAGCTTCTAAACACAAGTGGGAAGTACTATGTACTTTGTGCCTTGTACTTTATGTCTAATTTCACTTTGACTTAGGAGATTTAAGTCAAAAGTGAAATTTGGTCATTTTAGCCTAAATGACTATTAATTCACTTTGTGGGTGAATTAGAAGACATAAAGTGAACTTAGGGAACTTAACCCAAAGTGGGTTTTTGAGTGAGATTATTATGGGGTGATCTCAACCTTAGATTGGAAATGAGATGGGATGATCTCATCCATCCAATATTTAGGTTTCCTTATGGAGGTTCAAGAGGGGTGCAAAGGGCAAAGAGGAGCTCATTCACTCTTATGTTCACTTGGAGAGTTTGAAAGAGAGCATTGAGGAGAGGATGGTGGCTATGGTTGAGGAAAGCTTGGGCGCCCCCATTCATGGTGGTAGCCAGGAGGCTTAGACCCTCATTTATTTGTGGAGTTGTTCTTGCTTGGAGGAGGGCGCACTTATAGCAAGGAGGTCTTGCAGTGGTCAGATTGCTTTGGGGACAGTTTCAATGGAGAGGTTGCTCACATATTTAGAGTTGTGTGCAGGGGTTTCTCCATCAGAGCATCTAGGAGCAAGGGCGCTTCATTTCAGTGGATTGGGCAACTTGTGAGGAGGGCGCATGTCTATCTCTTGGACTTGTGTTGCAGCTTGAGACAAGCTGCTATTTTATCAGGTTCATTTGATTGATGTACTTGTTTTATTCCATCTTCTATTCTCCACATATATACATTCATATTCCAAACTGGTTTTCCCCGGGGGGGTTTTATCCAGGGTCATGTTGACCAAAAATACCTGTGTTTATTTTCATGTATGCTAGTGTTTAGAACAACATTATTTCAGCAGTAAAGATCTCTAGGTGTGTTACATATTTTATGTTATGCATGTGCTAACTTGTTGGTGACAAAAACTACATGCTAGAGCACCTAAAAGGCCTATGTAACCATAACAAAACAGCTATGAAGTTCCTGAACAGTTTTTTGTTATAAAACAACAACAAATCCTTGTATGACAGTTGAAACTTAGAGCCAACTTGAGGTCACAGACAAATCTAGTTGACAGCTTGTTAGGACCTGGAAAATCTTCGTGGTATCAGAGCTTGGTGGTTGATTTTTGCTGAGTTTTGAACAACATTTTGTGGACAATCCTAGACATCTTTTGGGCAGATTTTGTGGTCAGCCATTGACGGAGTTTAGTGGTAGCTTGTTGGCAGAATTTTGTGGAGAGTTGTAGGACAGTCGATGGACTTTTTGTCATCCTCTTTTCAAACCTACTTGCTGGGAGTGAGGCTGATTTTTTACGACCACTTTTCACACCTATATTGCTAGGAGTGAGGTCTTTGTTCGTTTGCCTCTTTTCACACCTGTGTTGACAGGAGTGAGGCAGTGTTCCTTTACATTTGTAGCATCAGTTTGAGTGCAGTGGGCAGTCATGTCAGCATCTCAAATTCGTGTGGAGGATAGGTTAGTTGGAGCTAGCAACTGGTCTCTTTGGAAGGCCAGGATTGTCTTTGTCTTAGAGGACCTCGAACTATGGGATATAGTTGAGGTGCCTGTTGTTGTTCCTCTTACTACTGCTCTCGTCTTGTTAGCAGAGTTCAAGAAGAGGAACAACAAGGCAAAGAGGACGATGTGTGATGCAGTGAGGGATCACATCATTCCCCACTTGACTGGGAAAGATTGTGCATTTGAGATGTGGGCATATTTATGCAAGCTTTACAAGAGCTCTAACCAGAACAAGAAGATGGTTTTGTTTGATCGACTCAGGGGCATTCGTATGCTTAAGAATGAGTTGGTTACTTCTTACCTTGGCCGATACACCTAGATCAGAGACGCGCTTGCAGTCGTCGGAGAGATAGTGGACCCAAACTCTATGGCAAGGACAACCTTAAACAACATCACCAAACCATGGGGTCCATTTGTTCATGGCATTGTTGCCAGAGAGATCATGCCCACTTGGGAGAGACCGTGGGATGATTTCGTTCAGGAGGAGACTAGACTTATCTCAGAGACTTATGGATAGCAGCAGACATTGCAGGGTGATGAGGATCTTTCTCTTTGGACAAAGGGCAAGAAGAAAACCGTCAAGGGAGGTTGACAAGGTCCCAAGTTTGGGGCCCTGCCACAGGGAGAGAGAAGTAGTGGGCAAAAGAGAGATATGAGCAAAGTGAAGTGCTTTGTTTGTAAGAAGATGGGGCACTATGCTGGACAATGTCTCAACATGAAGAAGAAGAAGGGTGGTACTGCAACTACAACAGAGGAGGCAGAGTTTCAGACTTTGTTTGAGAGAGAGTGTGCTTTCCTCATATGTTGCACTTCAGTTGAGACGACATCCAGTATCTGTTATATAGACAGTGGGGCTTCGAGCCACATGACTGGAGTGAGGGAGCATTTGACTGATCTCAGAGACACATAGGTCAGGATGGAGATTACTCTTGGTGATGACTCCTTGGTCAGAGTTGATGGGATTGGCATTGTAACCTTTCAGAGAGACGACATGCCACCCATATCGTTCAAGGATGTTCTCTATGTCCTTGGACTGAAGAAGAATTTGATTTTAGTTTCCACCCTCCAGGATAGGGGTATTGAGGTGTCCTTCAGAGGGAGAGAGGTCTTCATACACCCTAAGGGGTCCTCTCTCACCTCAGGGTAGGTGATTGGAGTGAGGGATGACAAACTGTTCAAATTGATTTTTCAGCGTCTTCATGCCTTGGCAGTGAGTAGTGACAACAACAGACAATTATGCGAGTTATGGCATTGGAGGATGGCTCACCTTCATCATGGGGCTCTTGGAGGACTGAGAGAGGTTGTGACAGGAGTGCCACAGATCAGTACAGAGCATCAGGATGTTTGCAGGGGGTGTGCGCTTGGTAAGTTTACCAAGGCCTCGTTTCCCAGCAGTGACACCAGGTCAGCTGGGATATTGGATTTAGTACATGTTATCCCCTATCCTAGGGATAACTAAGGAGATTATGTCTCCAAGCCCACAGGTCCTAGACATGAAGTACCGAGAGCCATATTGACTTGAGCTTGGCCCTGGAGGGCCCATCCTTTCTTCTTCAACGCCTCCATTCTGTCAGCAGCAACAACATCCATCCCATCGGCTTGGTTCTGAAGTAGCAGTGGGTCTTGCTCCATGAGGTAATGAGTCTGGGTATCATGGTATGTGCCACTCTGATTCTCAAAGCATTTGAATATGTGCATTTAATTCTCTTTTGCTTCATGATGTTTGCTTGGACATTATGCCTTTTAACTTGTCCATACCTGGGGGGGATGACAGAATGCCCTAGCAAGTTGGTTCCCTTAGGAGTGAGTTGCCACTGGGTGGGTTTATGAAAGGTCATCGTCCATTCCTTCCATGCTTATCACTTTTCATCATCTTCCCTTCTCATCTATCCCCTACATTGGTTCGGGCATTAGGTTTGCCAAGCTAGTAAGGGTTGTATCTTGCCTTGTGGGAAGAAGGGGCTAAAGGCCTAGAGGGTAAAAGTAGCTGGAAAAAGTTAAAAATCCAAAGATCAAACCTTGAGATGCTTCGCCCAAGGATCCATGAGAAAGCAATAAAGGGATTCTCAGCAAGAAAAAGGGGGACCCATAAAATAAGATAAAACTCAAGACATAGTTGGAGGATAGGGGGTCTCATCACGAGCCAACCTATTAGGTCCATGGGCATGTAGTGGTATGACACTACTATTCATCCGGTCACCATGCCAAGGTAGTGGCTCTTGATGGCATAACCAAGAGAAAGGGGGTCTCATCACAAGCCAATGTTCTCATCTCTGTGAAATGCTTGTGGGTAACGCTGTCACCACTGGTCACCACACCAGGGCAGTGTCCCCCCAGCTATTCTCTTGAAAGAAAAAGCAATAAGATAAAGAGTAAAAAGGCATTGAATGGACTAGGAAACAATTGTATCCATGACAAGGTGCAACTCACCCTCTTCAGAGGCACCCATAGGTAAGACCTACATTTCCCTGTCATCACTGCACCCCTTGCCCAAACATCCCCCACACCATCTCATGCACTTACATGACCTAGATTGGTCTTCACCTGGAAACACCCCACACCTAAGGAGAATTAGCCGAATAGGATGTCCTGGAACCCTCTCCAAACCTGGCTTGTAGAATAGCATAACGTCTTTGAGCACTTGTCTGGGAAAAGGGGGGTTTTATGCAGATGTTTGGGTAACTTGATTATTAGATGTGATTGACATTGCTATGATCCCTGTGGCTTATGAGCCCATGGAGGGAGTACTTGTTGTTGCTGTAGGACCATGCCCGACGAATAGGTACATATGGGGAGATGATTAGCGCGGACCTCCATAGGGCTAAAAGCCCACTAGATGGATGTTGAGACCCCAGCCAGGGGAATACATATACCAGAGGCTTGCACTGGAGGGAAAGAAGAACATTCCACCAGAGGCACCTTGGTAGGCCTAGACCCAGGGGGTCTTGTCTTTCTCCCTGAATGTTGGCCTTGGGAGGTCCATGACGTCACCCTTGTGACCCTTGACGTCACCCAACGTCAAATGGACATGATGGAGGCAGTTGTGTGCCAAGTGGCATGTGTGGCATGATCCGGAGGCCTTGGAAGGCCTAGTGTTTTTCTCATGGAGGCCAACGTCTCACTTATGAGGCCCAACGTCACCCTAGGAGGGCATGATGTCACCTCTTCTGCACATTTTAGGTTTTAATTTGTTGATTTTATGTAAAAAACTAGATTTTTGATGTAACTGGCTATGTCGGTCTTTTTTGACCTAATTTGCAATTAAAGGTCATTTGAATTGTATAAATAAGGTAAAAATCCCTTGTATTTTTCATCATCTTTCACTCACACAAGTGTGAGGTCTGAAATTCGACCTCTTTTAAGGCTTATTGGCTAAACTAAGTGGTGCGCAACTCTTGGAGGAAGTTTTATTTGGTGATTTTTGTCATTTTCATGGTGGAAAGTCTTCAACTGGGGCATGTTACTAGATTATTCTTGGTGAATGTAAGTGAAAATCTGCAATTCTTCTTTCTTTGAATGGTTATGGTATCTTTTACTTTGGATTTACTAAGATTATGAAATTCTTTGTGTGAAACCCTAGGAGAATAAGCACATGTCACTGTCCTTCTCTCAATAACTATCCACCTACTTGATTTTGCTAGAAGGCACCTCCATTGAAGCATGTGCTAGAGCCCTACCTTTGTAGCAATCAAAACACCATTGCTTCATTAAGCTTTTATTTATCTCAAGCTTGACCTAAAGAAGAAGGAAAACCGCTAGGGCCTAGGGTTACCTACTTCCTAGTAGTCGTTTTCCTTCTAGGGTTTTGGATGATTGAGGCCTTGGGTTACCAACACCTCAACCATCCTCCCTCTTGTCTCTAGTTCACTTACTATCATTTGTTTTCCTTCAAAATTGCTGCTGCAAAAGTGACTCCATTAACCCTAAAGGCACAAGTTTATACGTTACATTTGATTGATTGATGAAAACAACCTTTAAACCATCTACTTCAAGCTCTTTGCTAACCATTCCTAACCTTAGATTAGACTAACCTACTAACATTCTTGCTGTTGTTACAAAAGTAAGCTACAGCCATATATAACAGCAGTAAAAGCTCCTAAAAGCAAGTGTTAAAGTTGATTTTACATTGCCTTCTTTGCTTCTGACAAATGCTAGCACTTTGCCAATTCTAGGTTATCATTTTGGGTCATTCTTGAAGCTTGTTTAAGGCATAATTGTGAAGCTATCATTACATATACATTGTTGTTATAAATTTCAGTTTGCTTCATCTTGTATATCAACTTATTGCTTTTATTGAAAGTCCAAGGTTTTATGAAGCACTAATATCAATTGTTATTTGCAAATAGTGTTTTCTTGTTGTCTTGTTCTGGGTAGGTACACTTAAGCAAATCTTTGCTTCATCCTATTAAAACCTTTGAGACTTTTTGATCAGTGTGACTTGTGAGAGGGGAAGAACTTTCTTGATATTATTACCTTTGCCTTCTCAAACCCCCAGGTCACCGGGGACGTCTCCCCTGGGCTACTACCCCTAAAGAGAAAAAGGTATCTTATTTAGGTGCCAATGATAGGATCCTGTTACGCCAATTTATTGTTCACTTGCCTTAGGCTATTGGGCAAGTACAAATTGTGCGATAATAGTACACACAGATGTGTGTGGGCCCATGTCTTGGGTGTCCTTGAGTGGCCGTGAGTACTATCTCACATTCAGTGATGACTACTCAAGGAAGACCTGGATCTATTTCCTGAAGACCAAGCGTGAGGTCTTCAAGAGGTTCCAAGAGTTCAAAGCTCTTGTGGAGAACCAGACTAGAAAGAGGATCAAGGTCTTGCAGTCAGAGAACAGAGGAGAGTATTCCTCCACTCAGTTTGTAGACTTTTGTGCCCATGCTGGGATCAGAAGACAGATGATCATATCCTACAACCCCCAGCAGAACAAGGTTGTCGAGAGGAAGAACAGGGCGATCACATGTGCAATGAAATTTATGCTGCATGATCAGAGTTTGGCTCTTTACCTATGAGCAGAGGCGAGTGCTACTGCAGTTTACCTACAGAACAGGAGTCCCCACATGATTTTGGGGAAGATGACTCCTAAGGAGGCCTTCATTGGTAGGAGGCCCGAAGTTGAGCACATCAGGATTTTTGGGTGCTTGACCTATTATCATGTCCCCTCAGAGAAGAAGACAAAGCTAGACCCCACAACCCACCAGGGGATTTTAGTTGGATACTTAGAGGTCTCCAAAGCCTACCGGATCTACATTCCATCACTGAGGAGAGTGGTGGTGAGCAGAGATGTCATATTTGAGGAGGGTAGGGATTTTCAGAGATCTCTCGAATTGAGAGTCGATGTGGAGGATGATGCAGAGGCACCGATTGTTGTCTCAAAGGGAGCACAACCTCAGGTTTCTAGTAAGCCAGTTTCAGGGGTGACAGGGTCACCTTGCATAGCTTCAGGGTCACAGTCAGAGGATGTTCAGATAAGGGGGGTAGAGGCTTCAAGATCTCAGAGTGTTGAGACTAGACCTGAGGCAGATACTCTTGAGCAGGGAGATCTTACTTCTCCATTGACTACTTCAGGGAAAAGGAGACCTAGATGGTTTCAGAAGACCCTGAAGGAAGCCAAGGAGAATGTAGGAGAGCCCAAGAGACAGTTCAGAGAGAGTAAACCTTCAGTGAGGTTTGGATCCTATTTGGCTTTAGTGACGAGTATCTTAGATACTGAACCACAAACATTTGCGCAGGCAGTAGACCAGTAGGTTTGGCGAGAGGCCATGCTGGAGGAGTATGACTCCATTGTGCGCAATGATGTTTGGGAGGTGGTTCCGAGGCCAGTGGGGAATTCAGTTGTGACTTCCAGGTGGTTGTACAAAACCATGTATGCTGCAGATGGTAGCATAGAGAAACACAAGGCCCGATTTGTGGCGTGAGGATTCTCTCAGATAGAGGGAGTCGATTATGATGAGACATTCGCACCAGTTATGAGATACAACTCGATCAAGATTATTATTTCCATAGCGACGGAGATGGGTTGGAGTATACATCAGATGTATGTGAAGACCACATTTCTAAATGGCTTTATAGAGGAGGAGGTGTACATTGAGCAGCCATAGGGGTTCGAGGTGAAGTCTCACGTGTGCCTTTTGAGAAAGGCACTTTATGGTCTGAAGCAAGCTCCCAAATCTTGGTATTCACGTATTGACACATACTTGCTTCAGATGGGTTTCGAGAAGAGCGAATGTGATCCTAACCTCTATTACATCATTAGAGGTGAGGACACGTTGATTCTCATTCTGTATGTGGATGACTTGTTCATCACAGGAGCAGAGGATCTCATAGCTGAGTGCAAGCTGTCAGCCAACAGGGAGTGACTTAGTAGTCTATGTGTTCCCGTAGACTATAGTCAAGCACAAACATGGAACAAGATGGAGAAATAAGGAGGAATTGATGGCTAAACGATAAATTAAGCCAAAATACTTGGGAAAAGTCACTTAAGCCTAAGTCGACGAAGAATTAGAATGAAAAGGTGTTAAAGGGGGACTTAATTAATTAATTATTCACCTTAGGAGGAAAAACGCCTAGCTTAAGTGAGGTCAATGGTGAATTAGATTGGGAATGGTATAAAGGGAGGAATTTGACCTAATTCCTCACTATGCATTGTTATGATTTGATGTTGAAAGTTCCCAGAGGAGGAAGAGAGTCGACCTTGATGTTTTGTGGATTTCTGGAGGAAACCACCACCATTGATCGATTTCGGTGTTGAGAGACACACCTTAGCCCATTGGAGATACCATCCAGGTATTTCACCAAGCTAATCAGGAGTATCCAGTACAGTGTGCACAACTCAACGAGTGAGGGCGCAAGTCAGATTGAGGGTTTGTGGAGTTGCACGAGGTCTGAGCTCAGATTGCAGTTTCCTTCCGACCTAGTGGAGATCCAGCCAAGGCGCTTCTATTGATCCATTTATCATTAGATTGTAACGGTGGAATCTTGCAGAGCGCATCATCCATCCATTTAGGGCGCAGCTCTTCCGGCAGTACATTTGGGGTTACAGACGGAGCATCAGGACAGATCCAGGGAAACCCTTCCGACCCAGTTCTGCATTTGGCGAGACGATCGTTTTGAGCCCTAGAGCAGTGGATTTCGTCGGTGGAATCATTTGGGGCGCATCCAGTGTCCTAGGAGGTGCGCAAACCCCCCAGGGGTCCAGATCTAGTACCTCAAAGGCCAGATCTGATATTTGACACTCATTCATTCCAGTCTAGAGGCCAGGGTGCTTCTATTAGAGCAGTTTCCGGCGCATTCCAAAGGTCTATCCTTCCAAACGTGTTTTCCAACTGGTAGAGGTTACCATATTTCTCCGTAGTCGCATATTTCTGCCGATCTATCCGTGCATGCATCATATCTGCATTCATCTTCTAATCACGGGTATTTTTATGCTATTTGATTGTATTCTAGTGACGATCCATGAGATCTAGCTGACGATTATACTCTATATTTCCAGTGTGTTATTGTACTTCCATGCTTGAGTCGCATAATATATGTTATTGGGCAGTTGATGTTCTTTACTTCTGCATGCATCCTTTATATACTGTTTAAACCATAAATACACAACATGCACATGCAATAACCAACATGCACCTGAAATAACCAACATGCACATGCAATAACCATAAAGATCTCAAACACACAACTGAAACGCATCTAGAAACCCCCAGTGTATCAGATCTGCAAGACAGAACATTGGATCAGTAACAAATATCTTGATCTGCGGGATCAGGGATATTTCAATGGTATCAGAGCTTTAGTCCTGCCAGCCTGTGACTAAAGATAATGAATACAGCAGAAAAACCAGATGGTCGTGAGCACGTAGGTGACGAATATGTCACTTACAACTGGCGCAGGGAAAGAACGGATAGGCCTAACTTTCCCCCCTTCCCTCCCAGTTCAGAGGAAGAGGAAGAGGCACACAGAGAAGCAAAGAGAAGAGCAAAGCGCGAAGCAGAGAGGAGGCTAGGTGACAAATATGAGCGACCAGAGGGTAGTAGTAAGGCCCCCGTGGATCCAGATGCAACCTTCATGAAGGTTATCAGTGATATGCTAGCTAGTCAGCGGACCATGTCTCAGTCTTTGGCTCAGGTAGCGGATAGATTGGTTATGGTAGACATCTCGGGCACACAAACCCCACATGCAGCACAGGGGAACTCAGGGGCAGGCAGTAGACCCCAGTCACCCACTCACACATACACCTCTACGAGTAGGATCCCACATTCGTTGTTTCTCAGTTTCCAAAGGGCACCCTCGATAACATCACAGATACCGATAGCACAGAGACCGCCCACTCATGCAAAGGACATTGCAGAGTATGCAGCGTTGGGCCGTGACTTCCATCGGGATATGACCTTAGTCGAGTATTGTGGACTCAGACTCAGGAACCGCCCCAGAGAGCTACAGAGGGGAGGACCATAGCAACAGCAGCAGCAGGGGCATAACATTGATTTCATCCGAAAAGTTGGTAAACTCACCATACCTTCTTTTGAAGGATCGTCCAAATGCATTGCCAAAGCTTGGGTATAGAAACTAGACACATACTACAAGCTCAACCAGATGACCGAGTCAGAGGCCATCAGTTTTGCCACCTTACACTTGGAGGGTGAGGCACACGAGTCGTGGTATCACAGATTGGTGACATTGGGTCACAGTCGCATCACCTCCTACAAAGAGTTCACAGAGAGACTCATGGATATATTTGACAGGAGGGATCCAGAGATCCATTTCAGAGATCTAGCCCAATTGAGACAAACTAGCATAGCAAAGGCATTCATCTCAGAGTTTTAGAGGGTAGCAGTCGCAGACATATCCGAGCCCCGATTGGTGATGCTATTCATAGAAGGGCTCACAGAAGCCTTGAGAGGATGGGTGAAGGCCTACCGGCCTCATACCTTGCAGGATGCCATCCGACGCACTAGAGATTTGGCAGATTCAGTGCCAAAAACAAAACCCTTCACCAAACCCTTTGTACCACAAAGAGACAAGGATCAGAAGAATCCTCAAAGGGAATGGAAGGGCAAGCCCAAATTGAATGATGATACGTGACAGGAGATGATGAGGAAGAAGCTTTGCTTCTCCTGCAGAGACCCTTGGGTCCCAGGGCATAGATGCATGGGAAAGGGACAGATCCACTACATCGAAGTGGAATCAGGCAGTGAGGAGGAGGATGAGGATATTGAGGCACAGACAGATAGTGATTCAAAGACTGAGACCACTCATGAGCCAGAGCAACAGTTGAAGAAACCTCAGATATCGGCAAGGGCACAACCTAAGGAGGAGGCAAAACCTCGTAGAGAGGTGAAAGGGGGAACCATAGCCACCCTTTCAGGAGTACCCAGATACAACACTCTCAGGCTCAAGGGCCTTGTACAGGGGCAACGCGCACAGAGGAGTTTGAGGGATTCCATGTGGCAGTGGCTGATGGATACACGATGACATGTTAGGACATGATCCCCGACCTAGGCAACTACACCTTGACAGACACCTTCTATGTAGTTGACCTATCAGATACTGATGTCGTGTTAGGGGTACAGTGGTTATATTCATTGGGAGAGATTGGGTTCAACTATCAGACGTTGACCATGAGCTTCAGAGATGTCAGTGGATCGCGAGTTGTGCTGAGGGGCATGTCTACAAGAGCACCTCGAGCAGTATCAGCAAAAAGGATGGAGCGGATCTTTCGTCACGGAGATGTGGCTTACGCAGTAGAGTGTTTGATCACCACGTGGAAGGATTCCAAGGGTAGGGAGCATTACCACCCACAGATTAGAGAGATTTTGGGTCAGTATGAGTCAGTATTTGGGTCGATACCACCAGGGAGACCGCCCGACAGGGGTTTTGATCACATGATTGAGTTAGAGGCAGGGGCTACACTGGTGATTACAGCACCCTACAGGCACCCCAAGAAATTCAAGGACAAGATTGAGAAAGCAATCAAAGAATTGCTTGCTATGGGGCACATCAGACCCAACATGAGTCCTTTTGCATCTTCAGTTGTCCTGGTACTGAAGAAGGATGGCACGTTACGGATGTGCATTGACTATGGAGTGCTCAACAAGAAAACGATCAAGAATCGTTCCCCCATTCCACGCATAGATGAGTTGATGGATGAGTTACATGGGGCAGTCTTCTTCACTAAGATTGATCTGCGCTCAGGGGGTCTCATCAAGAGCCAGCCTATTAGGTCCATGGGCATGTGGCGGTATGACCTTACCAACAATTGGTCACCACACCAGGGTAGTGGCTCTTGGTGGCATAGCCAAGAGAAAGGGTGTCTCATCACGAGCCAACCTTCTCATTTCTGTGAAATGCTTATGGGTAACATTGCCACCACTGGTCACCACGCCAGGGCAGTGTCCCCTAACTAACCTCTTGAAAGAAAACGCAATAAGAATAAAAGATAAAAGGTATGAATGTGCTTGGAAACATTTGCATCCATGACAGGTGCAGCTCACCCTCTTCAGAGGCACCCACAGTTAAGCCATACATTTCCCTGCTATCACTGCACCCCTTGCCCAAACATCCCTTACCACCTCATACACTCACATGGGCTAGGTTTGACTTCTCCCAGAAACATCCCACATCCGATGAGCATTAGCCCAATAGGACATCTCAACGTTTCCTCCAAAATTGGCTTGTAGATTAGTATAATGTCTTTGAGCACTTGTCCGGGTAAAAGGGGTTTTATGCACATGTTTAATAACTTGATGATTAGATGTGATTGGCATTGCTATGATCCCTGTGACTTATGAGCCCATGGAGGGCGTATCTATTGATGTTGCAAGGTCGCACCCGATGGACAGGTACACATGAGGAGATGATTAGTTCGAACCTCCATGGGGCTAAAATCCCACGAGATGGATGTTGAGACCCTAGCAGGGGGCAGAGATAGATCAGAGGATTGCACCAGAGAGAGAGGAGGACGTTTCACTAGGGGCAACCTAACAGGCCTAGACCCAGGGTGGTTGTGCCCTCTCCACCATGATGTAGGCCTTGGAAGGCCCATGATATCATCCAGCGCTTTGGGAGGTTTTGGAGGCAGTTGTGTGCCAAGTGGCACGTGTGGTAGGTTCCTGAGGCCCAAGAAGGCCTAACGTTTTGCTTCAGGAGGCCAACGTTGCCCAAAAAGGGCCTAACGTCAACCTAAAGGGGCATGGCGTCACCCTAGCATCTTGATTTAGGGTTTATTTGTGACATTTAATGTAAAAATTGGATATTATTTGTAACTGGCCATGTCGGCCTTTTTGACCTAATTTTGGTCTTTAATATTGTATAAATAAGGGGAAATTGCCTCTCATTTTTCATCATCTTTCACTCACACTTGTGAGGTCTGAAATTTGCGCCCTAATTAGGGTTTCATGACTGAAATTTAGTGCACACTTGTTGAAGGAAGGCTATTTTTGGTGTTTTTGGTCATTTTCTCGGTGGAAAGTCTACAACTAGGGCAAGTGCTAGATTATTCTTGGTGAATGTAAGTAAAATTCTGCAATTCTTCTTTCTTTTGAATGGTTATAGTATCTTTACTTTGCATTTTACTAAGATCATGAAATTGCTAGCTTAAAACCCTAGGAGATTAAGCACATGTTATTGTCCTTATC
>JASDQU010100304.1:421519-435390 GCA_032191745.1 Picea mariana | reverse complement strand
TCTACAACTAGGGCAAGTGCTAGATTATTCTTGGTGAATGTAAGTAAAATTCTGCAATTCTTCTTTCTTTTGAATGGTTATAGTATCTTTACTTTGCATTTTACTAAGATCATGAAATTGCTAGCTTAAAACCCTAGGAGATTAAGCACATGTTATTGTCCTTATCTCAATTGCTATACACCTACTAGATTGTGCCAAGGAGCCATTTTTCCTGAAGCCATTGCTAAGGGCCTTGCAATTGCAACACCCTAGCAGTTGTTGCTTCATCTTAGTCGTCACTTACTTCATTCTTTGAGTTAAGGAGGGAGGAAAATCTTCTAAGGCCTAGGGTTACCTACACCTTAGTAGTCATTTTTCCCTAGGGTTTGGTGGTTGAAGCCTTGGCTTACCAACACTTCATCCATCAACTCCTCTTGTCTTTGGCTCTCCAATTATCATTTTTCTCCTTCAACATTTGCAGCCACTTTATTGACTCCATTTTCCCTAAGAAAGCACTAGTCTAAGACCTTCTTTGAGTATTTTGATCAAACAACCTTCAAAACCTATTCTTCAGACAACCTACTAACACTTTCTAACCCTAGAATAGCTTGATCTACTAACCTACTTGTTGTTGTTATTAAAGTAAGTTACAGCCATTTAATGCAACATTTAAAGTTCATAAAGCAACTGTAAAGGCTGAATTATAGTTTGTCTCATGTGCTTCTATCAAATGCTAATGATATGACTTCAACGGTTAATGGTTTTCAGTCATTTTTGAAGCTAGTTTTAAGACATTCTATGTGAAGTATTGCTCTATAAACATTGTTGTTATAAGATTTTTGTTTACTTCATCATATTCATCAAATTTCTTTTTTAAGAAAGTCAACGGTTTTATGAACTACTAACTAGCAAGTGCTCTTGCAAGTATATAGTTTTCATGTTGCTTTGTTCCGGGCATGTACACTTTTGGTATATTATCTCTTTATTGGTTATTTAAACCAGACTTTCTGATCGGTCGTGACTTGTGAGAGGGGACCTTTACCTAACCTTTTTCCTTTGCCTTTCTCAAAACCACAGGTCACCAGGGACATCTCCCCTGGGCCTACCACCCTAAATAGAAAGAGACGTCCTATTGATGTGACAGTGATAGGATTAGTCTCTAGTTACGCCAATTTGCTTCCCTTTATCATCTCATCTTTCAAAGTACAAATTGTGCGATAACAGGACCTTCCAACCTAACTATGCTACCATGGCTAGAAGAAGTCTGATGGTGCTCATCTTTGTTGTAGGACGAAAGATCTCCTCATAGTCGATGCCTTCTTACTGAGAGAACCCTTTTGCAACCAACTGTGCTTTGTACTTTTCAAGTGTACCATCTTCCTTGTACTTGACCTTGTACACCCATTTGTAGCCAATGGGTTTCTTACTTGGTGGAAGAGCTATGAGATTCCAAATCTGATTTTTCATCAAAATCTCATGCTTGGTTGCCATGGCCTTTTCCCATTCAGGTCTCCCTTTCGCCGCCTCAAACAACTGTGGCTCATAGGTTTCCTAAACATTATCCGTCACAACAAAATTACCATGTTTGGTTTTTGTTTAGTCTTTCCTCTCGATGACCGTCCCTCAATCATTTCACCTATCTGAATATCTCTAATGGTGTTGTGCCACCACTTGGGTCTCTTCTTAGGATTCTCATCCTCACCTGTATCTGTGTCATCCAAATGTTGATCCGGGCTATCTACATCAAAAATTTATGACCTAGAAGTCTTTGCATGCTTATAATCTTCCCTCCCTTCAAGTGGAGCTATCTGAAGCTTGACATTTGAATCCTTATCCACCATTGGCTACTTGGTAATTTTGAATTCGGGAGAACTATGGAAAGGTCCAACTTCCTCATCATCAACATGTTTACTAAATATCACCTTATTTGTGCTAATATCAACCAACTTGTAGGCTTTATGATTGTCGTTCTACCCTGTGATCATCATCTTTTTATTCTTTGGATCTAACTTGGTTCGCTTTTCATTTGGAATCTAAGTGTAGGCAATAGAACCAAAGAATTTAAGATGGTTGACTTTGGCATTTCTTCTAGACCATGCTTCCTCTGTAGTCTTCTGCTTCACCGCCATCGTTGGAGATCTATTTAGAAAGTATATTGTTGTGAACAGTGCCTCGGTGCAAAATTTGTTTGGAGCACACCTGTTCTACAACATACACTTGTCCATCTCTGTGATAATGCGGTTCTGTATTTCAACCACTCCATTTTGTTGTGGAGTGTAAGGTGTAGTGATCCCATGTTTACCACAAAAGTTACTGAATTCTTTGGAACAAAATTCGCCACCATTATCACACCTAAGAGAGGTAATATGACAACCTAACTCTTTTTCTACTAAGGCTTTCCACACTTGAAAGACGGGTCCAAATAAGGGTGTGCTCCACATGTATGCTAGGATATCAAGTAGTAATCATCAAAATAAGCTCATGTATGCTCCATATGCTACCAAGTGTACAAGTGATGATGTAGATACCTTTGTGATGATGTGAATGCACTATCACAAATCCGTAGGCAGTGACATGTATCCCAAAGCAGTGTCAAGAATCCCAAGAAATGTGGCACACATCCCAATGTATACATATCTATTTGTTTGCTGGTACATAGATCCCAAAGCAATATCACAGATCCCAATGCAAGTAAATGGATCTCGAGGCATAGTGCATGGATCCCAATATGTGGTGCTCACTTATAATAATGAATCAAGTCTCAACACAAGTCATTAGGAAACATTCAATAAGTAATCACTTCTAACAAAATCATAACATAAATTAATTTTTATAATTTTCCCAAGTTTACCATGGTGCGACAACCTTACCGTTATGACATGTGTCAATTCCTAGGATAGAGGGTATTTCCTAAGTCACTTTGTTAGAGATGTCATATTTATTATTTGGCAAACAATTATAAATGATCATGATGATGTCACGAACTAAACATATTCATATCATGCAATATTTGTTTGGAAACTTTTATCACTTATGAGTTAATGTTATTGTGATGTTTCATGGGATAGAGTTCATGTTGATTTTACAAATGCATAACCAGAGTACATTGAATTAAACAAACTTGAATTTCATCTTGTATTGCAAGAAGGATACACACTTTTATTGGTCATTAATGATTGGTCTTATGAATGAACAAATGATTTATATGTAATGGTGTATGATCAACCCTGAACAATATATTGATGTGAATGAGCACTTTATGTTGAAATGCAAGCAATGATGATAGTTTCCATGATTCTGGGCAAAATCCTTAGTGATTTTTAGGCTAGAGACATGCACTGACATCTATAAATAATGCCAGGCAGTTGTCGTTAAGAATGTGAAACTGCAGTTTGGGAACAATACACGCAGGGATACATGAGAGTTTAGAGGGATTGAGCTTTTGTCTCTCCCTGTTGGAAGTCCTCTTAACCCATGTTGGTACCCACTTGAGTAGTATTGCATTAGACAACACCTGAACCGGGATATTACTTCCACGTACCTTCAAATATATTGGAAGTTCCCTAAGCAACCTGAAACCAACCATTCATTACAGTGCACTGAAAACAACATTCAGGAAGATTACCCTCTTGTACCGTGGGTTTTCAAGCCTATAGGTATATTTGAGGGTTGTAGCACAAGGCACACCTTTTGATTGGAAACCTTTTTCTTTCTTTCTTTTGGGTCTTGCCTAGAATATCTTTGGTTTACAAGCATTTGAATGAGTAAACCTTTAATGCATGTGAGATAGCTAAATAAACACTCGGAGACACTTCACCGTTTGGTATTCAAGTTGTTGATAAATGATGATGAATGTATGATAGTTCCATGCATTATCCGGTATTGTCTTCTCTTGTTCCCTTGAGTCAATCCTCTAGAGAAGTTAAAACCGAGTCAACACTAGTCCTTGTCCTCATCCTTCCTTATTTACAATGATAGGACTTAGCTTGACCATATGGGATTCCCCCCTTAGGTTAGTGACCCTATCCTAGAAGTGCAGAGGTGAGGCCGTTGAGGTGACAGTTTGCGGCCTGCCTGTCCATGTCCTTAGGTTTTCCCCTTGGAGAGGTTGGGACTTTTCCTCTAGGGAGAATCCGAGAGATAACAGGTACAACAAAAATCCTGCCCCTTATGCTCCTCATCTTGCTATTCAATTTTTCCTCATATCAATATAAGTCTTCATTTTCCCATTAATCATTAAAGAGGGGGACATGATCGCAAAGAAAGTGTTGATATTGTCATTTAAAGAATCATGAAGATATTTATTTTGCAGATTCATACCTTCAAATTTTTCAAATAATTATTCTATGCTTCATATTTAAAGCCAAGAGAAATTAGTTGTCTTGGATTAAGGTTACTTCTCTAATTTCTCAAGCTCAGACATCCTCAGGTTCTGCATTGGTACCTTCATTGTTGTCAATGAGGGTGTTAGCTCTTCTTCTGATTTCAGTGTAGATTAGGGTATCTCTGTTTTTCCAAGACCAGTCTCTACTTCTTTATCTAGGGTTTACCTATTGGTTTACTTTGTACTTTTTATTTTAATTTTTCTTTGCCTAGGAGATGCCTTCGGCACTATTGCATTGCTAAAATGGTTGGTTGTACTTTTGAGTCCTACTGACTTTTTTGTCATTTATGGACATTAATATAATTTCTTTCTTTATCCAATAAACCAATATTAGAATTCATTGGTGGCTAGGGTTTGGGTATATAGTATAGATTGACAACCAAATTCTCCATTGATGGTTGTATGTGTGATTATGAATAATATGCTCAAGTAGGAAGAGGAATCCTATTAGGTATTAAATTTTAAACGTTATTAGTTTATCTAGTATATCAGGCTTCAAGCCACTATTATGATCTATGCACTGATTTTTCAGATCTATAAAAATTGCAGGGTATTAAATCTTGTTTCTTGTTTTGCAGGAGCTCATAAGTGAAACTCATGTGCCCGCCGTTTTCTCAGATTTTTGTGAAGAAGCAGCATTTTTGGCTACACGTTGCATTAGCAGTGTCCATCCCAATCCTCTGGCATTACCTGTGAGTATATGCACTTTATTATATGGTTAATTACATAACTTTTTTTTGGAGCTTTCTTCTACTTATGACGATCATTGTAAAATGCCTAAATTTAGCCTAATGGGGAACTATCAGCAACATTCAATTTGGTTCCCTTCGGTTTAGTAGTTTCAAGTTGTTAAACCATGCAATGAGACACAACACAAGAAGATTGGTGGAAAAATCTTAAGCCATTCTCAACCATATAATCATCCAATGATATCAATATATAGTACATCGATGTAACCACCTCTAGATCTAGATATGCGCTCACATTGACAACTCATCAATAGATAGGGACGACACCTCATCCAAGATAAGGATGCAACTCATAAAGAGTGATCGAGGACTTTGTGATTGTATAGGGACTCACAGGCTAACAATCCCCCCCTCAATCATAAGTCTGAATAATTATATTAGCAATGAAACAAGAACTAGTGCAGAGATTGGTATCATTTCAATCTTCAATCTGAAACATCTGAATTGAACTTTGATGAAGATATTCAAAACTGCCAAATCTAGATGTTGAGAATATGAAATATCCCACTGTTTGAACATGTGAATTTCAATATCTATAATTTGTCCACCGATGTGAACTCCAATATCTAATGAGAGCGAATTTGGGAAATGAATCAACTTCAAGTCTAACACATTCTTGAAAATTCCTATCAACCCAATCAAATGCCAAGTAAGAATGCTAGGTCTAATGACCATCTAGGTGAACAAGATGTCCACAATATCGCTCTCAAAAAATGACACAAAAATAGTTTCAATCAATGTCCCAATCATCAATTTATCACAAGTGATGAATTTTTTTCAGCTCTGTGGTTGTTGTCGAAACTTGAGTCTGGCAATTGTCATCAATATTCCCCCCTTTGTTAGTTGAAAGGTGAGACGTATGTTGAAGGGATCCAAGCTTCAACTTTGGAGTCATCTTTTCTTCGATATCTCTTTCACTTGATCAATGTATGTGGTGGTTTTGGTTGACCACTAACCATTTTCACTTGATCAATGTACTCCCCCCTTAAGGTGCAAGAGAGTTCATTTTGTTTTGGCATTGTACTCCCCCCCTTGAGGTGCAAGAGAGTACCTTTTTGTTTCATTTGTGTACTTCCCCCCTTTAAGGTGCAAGGGAGTACCATTTTGGATTCATGGACTCAACTTTAAATTTGAATTGGGCCCTAGCCATGCCCAAAATTATTGTGTAACAGTTGATTGAAATCCATCACTTTTGTAATTTTTCCATGAAAATGTCTTTACTTGTGTCTGAACCCTAGTGGAAAAACTCGGCAATGGCAAAAACTTGGCAAGGGTCCTGAAAACATCGGCTCGGAAAAAATCGGCGAAAAAATCGAAAAAAGAAAAACTCGGCAAACATTAAAAATACATAATTTATTCATTTTTTTCAAAATTTTAAACATTTTTCAATATATAAAGCAACAACAACATCATATAAACAGATAGGCACATAAATACAGAGAAAGAACCAATATATATTATATAGTGGATGCCAAACAAAAACCGATACATCAAAGTCATTACTGAAAGTCTGAAATCAATACAAAATGACATCAATGATCACATATATAAATGTATATGTCCCAAAACTAGCAACTAGCTATATGGTATCAAATTATCAATGTCCTCTCCCCCTTTTACGTGATAAAATCAGGGGCTGTTTGCCAGGCCTTGAACTAGAGGTAGAAGGTCCTGGTCGGACATCAATGCTGGATGGAGTAGGACTAGCAACTCCAATATGTGTAGAAAGTGGTGTTCCACTTTCAACTAGCTCATCATCCTCCATGGTGTATGGATGAATCTCCTCCCCCTCCTCCTCTTCCTCCTCATCCTCCTGCTGGTGTTGTTGCTCTTGGTCCCCTTCCTCTAACCATGCAGGGGCCTCATCCAAGAGAGGCACCTCAATCTCCACCCTCCACTTAGACAATATATCAATATTGTCCAAAGAAATGGCATCCACTTCTGGCTCTTTCTTTATCTGCCTCATCCAAAGTCGGAGATTGTAGTGGACGTACACCAAGTCATTAAGACGTGGGAATGCCAACCTGTAAGAGGGTCATAAAAGACTTGATAAGTGTTGAGGGTTATAAATTTAAATTACAATAAATGTAATTGACTAATTGCTTTGTTAAAGTTCTAACTTCTAACCTGCTGCGTCTTTTGGAATGTATTTTGTCAAAAATACTCCAATTGCGCTCACAACCCGAAGAGCTACAGGTTTGACTGAGTATTCTAATGGCAATTTTTCGTAAATTTGGTGCTTTTGTGCCATAGTTCCTCCACCAAACATCTACAATAAATAAGAAAGAAAGAACACATTAAAGTTTTAAAGTTTTAAACAATGAACATAATCAACTTTCAAATAAAAATTTAAATTTTGAAATTTAAAATACATAATTGAATTTTATAAATCTAATGACTTACGTGGCATCAAACGGGTCCTTAGCCTGATTGCATCTTCAAAGCCAAATAATCTAACACATTCTCTATACATCTCTATCTCGCGATTTATTTCATCGTGAATGTTAGCATCAGGTACCATCCTCCGAAGACAAGTAAAGAGGCCATCCATCACCTTGTCATCAAAGTCAAAGTTGCATTTGTAGGAAAATGCAGGGTTGAGGAAAAGCGCTGCTACATGAATGGGTCGATGGAGCATTCCAGTCCACCGACTATCAATCAAATCCCATATCATCATCTGTCTGTTGAACCTAGGGGTACCCTTTCCCTCATAATAAGCTCGGATAGATTCTTTGGCCTTATCCATGGCCTCATACAAATAGCCCATTACGGGCTTATCGCCATCAACCAATCTCAAAACCTTTACCAAAGGTTCAGCAACGGAGCAAACTTCTTCTACTTCTTCCCAAAAGGAGTCACTGTACACCAATCTAGCAATGGCTCTACCATCCTCTCGCCTGCTATATCTGCAATCACACCACTCACCAGAAACAAACATTTGCTTCAACTCATACTGACATTGAAGCAAAGACTGGAGGGTGAGGAAGTGTGTCGCAAAACGTGTGACTTCCAGACGTCGCAACTCCCTATCATTGGTGTATGTCCTCATGAGGTTGAGAACAAAAGCATGGTTATATATGTACTTAGGGATGCTCTTCGCCTGATCAATCACCTCCTTGACGAAGGGAATTTTCCCCACATCCTCAAGCATCAAATCAATGCAGTGTGCAGCGCATGGACTCCAAAACACTGTGTCATGCCTCTCCATAAGCATCCTACCAGCAGCCACATAATTAGCTGCATTATCTGTCACGATTTGCACCACATGGTGTGCACCAATCTTCTCGATGAACCCATGCAACAACTCACATAATAATGCTGCATCTTTCACATGTGTGGATGCATCAACTGATTTTACGAACATTGAACCTTTAGGACAATGTACCAAGAAATTGAGAAGGGTCCTAGCCTTCCCATCTGTCCATCCATCAGACATCACTGTGCACCCGGAGCTTTCCCATGATTCCTTTAACTCCCCCAACTTGGCATTGATGTCCTTCTTCTCTGCTTGAAGAATAGGCCCCCGCAACTCCTCATATGAAGGGGCTTTAAACCCCGGGCCAACAACTGCAATGGCATCACACATCGGCTGCCAAAATGGGTTGTTTCTGGTGATGGTGAGAGGTAAGTCACTCCAAAAAAGACACCTCCCCATTAACCTGCTTGCCTCTTGTTGCTCCCTTTTTTTAACCACTGATTTAATTGATGGTTCTGCTCTAGATTCAGTTCTTGGAACAAAGAAAGATGGGATTTTCCCAACAGGTGAATCTGCTGTGGAGCCCCTCCCACTACCCTCAGTGGCATGGGAAGATATCCCTAGTGAACTTTGATACATCTTATAAGCTGCAAGTTCAGCTTTTTTTGTAGCCGACTCTTCCTTCTTTTTGTCTTTTGCATTAATTGCATCATGGGCAGCTCTCATAATCTCTGGGGTCACGTTGCTACAAAGCCCAACATCAAACCCCGGAATTTTGGCCAAATGGTATCTCAACCTGTATACTCCTCCTTTAATACGTGTCTTACATAATTTGCATGTTAAAGATTGTCGGTTTGTTCCTTCTTCAGGCTCACCATACTCCCACATTGGATCCAAGGCTCTAGGCATGTTTGCTGAGTGTTATGCAAATGGACCTAGGGCAAAAAAACACAAAAAAATACATTAAATCCCACTTGAAAAAAAAATTGCAGCATATTAATTTAAAAAATCAGCCATCCAAAGAAGAATGTTAGCCATGAAAAATGGCATCAACAAGGTGGCTAAAAAACTAAAGAAACAAGCTACATACCCCAATGAAATTTTCCAAAAAAACCCTTACATTTTGTTTGTTCTATAAATTATTGGCAAGATGATAAAAAAATAAAAACTAAATCTAAGCAAACAAAGAAGCAAGAAAACATGCAAGTGTATGGAAACAATTAGCATACAAATTGGGAAGGGCATACATACCTTGCTTGGAGGTTGTGGATGAAAATTTCAAAGATCCAACCGGTTGAAGTTTGAGCCTTGCTCCACCACAAAAATCTTCAAAGTTTGTGGATTAATCCACTACCCTGCCTTTGCACACCTCAAAAATGCTTGATGGCCTCCACAAACTTCTTCCCTTGCTGCTCCACACACAAAAAAAAACAAATGACCAAAAAAAAACCAAATCCGGCTCTTTATCCCGCGGCCCGTGCATCCCAGGCGTTTTTTGGCGTTTTTTTCCCGATTTTTTGAAAAAATCGCGATTTTTTCTCTGTCTAAAAAATCGCGCGTTTTTTAAAAGTAAAAATCGTCGGGCTGAAAAATGCGCGATTTTGCCGATTTTTGCCGTTTAAACGGCGATTTCTTCTTCTAGGGTCTGAACTTGATGGTAATACTTATGCAAAATATTGGTTTCTAAATGCCATTGCCAAGAACTGATCCAACCATAATGAACTATTTGTTTTCTAGCTTTCTTCTTCTTTTGACATTTTTCTGAAGCATGATTTGTCTTCCCACAATGAAGACAAGGATGGAAATCAAAACACTCTATCTCTCAAGATTTTCCTTAATGCGTTTATCATCAACTATATTATCAACCTCATTAACTTTGAACAATTTTGAGGTTCCTAAGGCTGCCCAACAGGCCTGTCTTTTGAGCTCTTGTTGGGCACTAAGTTCAAGGGTTTTAGGACTGTTTTTCCTTGCTGTTTGTGACAGCCAACAAGTCTGATATTTCTTCCCACTGAATCTTCCCGTTAGGAAGTGATTTGCTGCCCTTTGTAGATGTTGTTTTAAGTATTTAATAAGGAGGTTTTTGCTGTCCAAATTAGCGCACATTAAACTCCACAAAAGCAGTAAATACGCTCTAGGATCTTTACACCTACTTGCTGAAATAAAAGAATGCAAACCACAAGATCTTTACACAACTATTTTTGGTCAACATGACCTTGGAAAAACCCCCATGGGGAAAACTAGTAAGAGAGTAGATGTATTATGGAGATCTCAAGCAAATGCTACAACAAAGGAAATATACAAGGGAACCTGATACAATGGCAAGCTCTTCTCAAGCTTGCTTTGGAGTTCCTTGGTATTTGCGCCCTCCTTTTCCTTGAAGTTCCTGCTAGTGATGTATGCGCCCCTATTTGGTGTAGCTCATGCGCCCTTGTCAAATGCTTGAGTGGATGCGCCCTTCTCTTCACAATAGATGTGCCCTCCTCTCCTCATAAACAAGTGCGCCCCTCTCATAAACAAGATTCTCCATGATGTCAAGTAAGCTTCCAAATGTATCTCTTTGTGATCCGGTATGCCGGCCTACCACATCCAACCTGTGGGCTCTTTGCCCCATGGAAGCCCAAGCTAGGCTTGTTCTCCCAAAACTGGCCACCAAGCAAGGTCCTGCAAAACAAAAGGGTACGCACTCCAAAGATATCATGACAAGTATAAACCACGTCTAATAAGCAAGGCACCTAAATATGTGCATCAAAACTACCTCATCAAATTAAACAAAAGCTCAAAACCCTATACAATTGACCAAGCTTAAGTATGGGAGGGGTGTCGTAAAGGTCCTATTGGGTAGACCAAAACCCTCAAGTAGGGGATGCTCCCAAGGATGGCCTTTCAATGTTATGTAGTGGATGATGAGGTGGAAGGGGTTTAGAATTCATAGGTTGATGAGTTTCATGACATACAAGGGCTCGTATTATCTCATTCATGGGTGCCTTTGTAGAGGGTGTGTGGCACCTTCGTTTGCGATGCACGTTTTCCAAGGCCATCTTCTTGCCATTATTTATTTCTTTCCTATTTTACGGAATGAGTTGAAGGCCACTGTCTTGGCATGGTGTCTAAATAATGACAATGTCACTCACAAATACCTCGCGGAAATGAAAGGGTGGGCTCGTGATGAGATCCCCTTTCTCTCAGTTATGTAACTGAGTGCCACTACCCTGGCTTGGTGACTAGATGATGGTAATGTCATACCGCTAAATACCCATGATCATGATAGGTCGGCTCATGATGAGACCTCCCATCCTCCTACTAACCCCCTAAGCATTCATTATCATTCAGTTTTGTAGGTCCCCCTTTTTCTTACAGAGAAGCGTTTCATTGCTTTCTCGGGGATCCCTGGGTGAAGCATCTGGAAGGTTAATATCTAGGTTTTTATATTTTTAGCGAACAACAATCCCTCTCGGCCTGCAGCCCCTTCTTTCCATGAAATGAGGTACATGCCTTTCTTGGGTCACTAAAGTCAAAGGGCCTAGAAGAGGGCAACATGATGGGAATGTGATGAGTGGAAAGTGGTAAGTATGGTACAGAATGGTATGATAACCCGACAAGGGACCTCCATTTGCAAACCTACCCCAAAGGTTGGCCACCTAATAAGAAATCTATGACACTCACCAAGGTGAAACAGGGTCAAAAGCATAATGTCCAAGAAGGCGTTCTATAATCAAAAGAAGTTTAAATGCATGTTCAAATGCCTTAAATATTAGGGTGATTACCTACCACTATACCTTGTTAATGTTTATGCCATTATTATAGTTCTTTGCATTTCAATAGATAAGAGCAACATAAGAACAAGATCACTGAGAAATACACATTCACAAGAGACACAACATTTATCCTGGGAAACCCTCTAGGGGAAGAAAACCCAGCAAAAACTTCCTTATCATAAATTGCCAATAGAATGTCAAGAGATAACTCAAACCAATACAGAAAGTCCTCTCCAAAAGATGCACCACTCTTCTCCCTCTCTCCTTTGCCGGTAACAGATCAAAACTTATACCTCAAACTGAGCAAGTGAGTTGTGTTCAAATAAGGCGCTAGCCTCCTTTATTTATACAAGTTCTGGCATGTGTGAAGTGTCTCTTCACTGGCAGGGCCGACTTCTTAATCTGGGTGGGTAAACCCACCTTTATTATATTTCTGGGTCTTCTCATTAACTGCTGGGGCCGACTTCTTATCTTGCCTATTATAATTGTCTATTGACCTATCCGCAAAAGGGGATTTGG
This sequence comes from Picea mariana, assembly GCA_032191745.1. Taxonomy (NCBI): domain Eukaryota; kingdom Viridiplantae; phylum Streptophyta; class Pinopsida; order Pinales; family Pinaceae; genus Picea; species Picea mariana. The sequence continues at coordinate 422,805 of JASDQU010100304.1, read as the reverse complement.
TCCTAATACAATTACCGACATCATTAATCCACAATGGGGATTAATCCTATAAATAATATATCAATAATAATAAGAATACTCTTTGCAGTTACATTATTTCAACACTCCCCCTTAACAAGAAGGGTATTCTTCAACAACATCAGGCGAGAGAGGTCTGCATCATCAGTGGCATCAAGAGGACAGTATCGTCAATATCATCTTGGAACATTGGCTGGCAAATTTACGAGTCATCAGAGGTTTTCTTCATCGGCAACATCATCATTCTCGAAAGAATGCCATCATCATCTCCATCAATATGTATCAGTAAAAATGATACCTCATCACAGCACTAGGCTGGCACATCACAGTACTACACTGGCTCAATGTCGCAGCTGATAAGCTGGTAGCTCAGTGTCAGTCACATCTTGCTTTACGTCTAACAACTAGGTCAGAAGCAAGGAACACATCAACATCTTGCTCTACGTCTAACAACGAGGTCAGAAGCGAGGAATCATCTTGCTTTATGTCTAACAACTAGGTCAGAAGCAAGGAACACATCAACATCTCGCTTTACGTCTAACAACGAGGTCAGAAGCGAGGAATCATCTTGCTTTACGTCTAACAACTAGGTTAGAAGCAAGGAACATATTGCGTCATGCTTTACGTCTAACAGCGAGGTCAGAAGCAATGACTCATCTTGCTTTATGTCTAATAGCGAGGTCAGAAGCTAGGAACACACAGCGTCATGCTTTATGTCTAACAGCAAGGTTAGAAGCAATGACTCATCTTGCTTTACATCTAACAGCGAGGTCAGAAGCAAGGAACACACAACGTCATGCTTTACGTCTAATAGCGAGGTCAGAAGCAATGACTCATCTTGCTTTACGTCTAACAGCGAGGTCAGAAGCAATGACTCATCTTGATTTACGTCTAACAGCGAGGTCAAAAGCAAGGAATATAAATATACTCCCCCTTTCAGGGAGGGTCCTTTCGAACTATACCAAGCTTATCTCGAAAGTGTTCAAATTTTACACGAGATAGAGGTTTGGTCATCACATCAGCAACCTGTTCATCCGTGCTAATGTACTGGAGCTTCAAGGCTCCTCTCTGTACCATGTCGCGGATGAAATGGTAGCGGATCTCTATGTGCTTCGACCTGTCGTGGAATACAGGATTCTCTGTCATCTTTATGCAGCTCTGGTTGTCACATAGAATCACGGTTGCTCTCATCTCCAAGTCAAATAGGCCAGTCAGCAACTTTCGAAGCCATATAGCTTCGCAGCTAGCAGAACATGCGGCAATGTACT
>JASDQU010100304.1:376918-414433 GCA_032191745.1 Picea mariana | reverse complement strand
CTTCTTCTATAATTTCTTCGATGGATTTCCTGAAGGCCATCCTTTCATTGAACGTTACGTCTCTGCTAACTTCTATCTTGTGTTGTTCTGGAATATATATTCTATAGGCTTTGGATGAATCACTATATCCCACAAATATCCCCTTCTTTCCTGAGGGTTCTAGTTTATTCCTTTTGTCTTTGGAAATATGAGAGTAAATTGGACATTCAAATATTCTTAGGTTTTCCATGTTAGGTTTCTTACCTGAGAAGGCTTCTTCTGGTGTCATGTCCTTCAATATATGATGAGGGCTTCTGTTCTATACATATATTGTTGTCATTGTTGCTTCTCCCCATAGAAACATGGATAGACCTTGATCATTCAGTAAGTCTTTTACCGTTTCTTCGATAGATCTGTTCTTTCTTTCTGCTACACCGTTTTGTTGAGGATTATGAGGAACAGTCAGCTCCCTCCTAATCCCTGCCGATTTGCAGAATGCAACAAACTCCTTCGAGGTGTATTCTCCTCCATTATCTGTTCTTAATGTCTTGATCTTCTTGTTCGTGAGGTTTTCTATTTCTGCCTTGAATTCTTGGAACTTGCTGAATACTTCATCTTTTGATTTCAGTAGGTATAGCCACGTCTTTCTTGAATAGTCATCTGTGAAGATTACGTAGTAAAGAGACCCTCCTAGAGATCTGACTGGCATTGGACCGCAAACATTTGAGTGTATTAGATCTAGGATTTCCTTGGATCTGTTGTTGTTGCTTGGGAATGGTTTCTTGATATTCTTCCCTAGGGCACATCCCTTGCAGATTCCTTCATGTGTAGATTTCAATTCTGGTATTCCTTAAACCATTTTTCTGAGAAAAGGTAATGCTTGATAATTGATATGAGCGTACCTTCTATGCCAAAGCTCATTGGGGTTGACTTTGTCATGAGTACTAGAGCTTCTTCATTTTGTTCTAGTAGTCTATACAGATTTCCTTCACGACTTCCAATAACCCTAGCATCCTCTATGCTGGAATTCTTATGCCATGATAACACCTTTCCATCCATGAAGGCTATTCTGTTTCCTTTATCTTCTAAACATGATATCGATACAAGATTCTTTTCTAAACTAGGTACATATAAAACATTACTTAAGTGAACATGATTACTTGATTCTAACTTGACGGAGGCTTGTCCAAATCCTTCGACGGGGTAAGTGCTTTTGTCTCCAAGCTCCACTTTGTACGCTGTCTTTCTCTCATTTAGATTTGAGAGTCTGGCTTGATCTCCCATCATGTGCCTGGAAGCTCCACTATCGATTATCCACATGTCATCTTCAATCGTCCCAGTAAGTGCTGAGTAGTGTAAAAGACTGATTGTTTCACACATGTCTTCGGTTGACTGGTAACTGGTCATGCCTTGATCCAAAACTTCAACTTCGTCATTTCTGTCTTCTGAGAGAGCCAAGAGGTGCGCTGAGTTAGGGTGCATCTGAATATCTTCTTCTTGAACAAGATGCTCCATCACAAGGTGCCGGATCAAAGATTTAAGGTTTCTGCAACTGCTTATGCTAGTAACCCTAGCTGCAGTGTTTTGGAAGTTGCTCCTGCTAGTAACCCTAGCTGCAGTTCCTTAGCGAGCTCAATATCCTAGCGTCTATGTTTCCTTCCAGTATTTTAGGCTAAATGAAGGGGGTGCGGGCCCATAACCTGCTAGAATATAGAAGATTGTGCTCGTTTTACCATTGACGATACCCTCGTCACCCAACCATAGGCCGAAGCCACCCTCCGAGCACCTTGACCTTGACAGAGAAGAGAATCCTAGTAGCAATCCAATAGCCAAGAGAGGCTAATGCACCAAGCAAGAATAGAAACCAAGCTGATCAGATAATCCCACCCAGAGGCTAGCGCACACCTTCCCAGAAACTTGCGCACAAGCTGCTACTGCACCTGTGCAGATCTAGTTCTCTCTGCAACTGTTGAGATGTGAATAATGAGAACTGGCGCCCTGTATTTATAGTAGTCTGGGCAGTTTTATTGGGGCCGACTTCTCCTTCTAGGTACTAATAAATTCATTTTAAATATATTTCTGCAGCCGACAACTTGTCTAGGGTTTCCTTCATTTCTTTGCTTCCTTCTAGAATATTCTAATCTCGTCATAGGTCACAATAGAGGTTCATACCTCCCGAAGCTACCATAATATTAACAGCTTCTTCACATTTTTCATCTTCTTTCTTCAAAATCTGGATAGACCCTGGCTCTTTCCCTTGGTACTTTGCAAGTTTCTCTTTGTATTCATATGTCCTTGGGAGGAGCATATCTATGGAGTCTTCCTGCATGAAAAGTAGCTCAGATGGATCATACTCAATAATCTGTGGAGGCACATCATAATCACATTCACTAACGTAATCAAGACCATTAGGATCCATCACATGCCTATCATCTCTCTCTCGACTGTATAATATCTCAAAGGTGCCATCTCCCATGGGGATGTGTGCATGGGTAAGGTCCATGCTAAGGAATCCCCCAAGGGTAGCAAACCAACTCCTCGATAAGAGCATCCCCCTGGCATCCGAAACATCGATCACTACTATGTCCATGAGGAGGCTAATATGTGGAAAATCAATCAGAAAGACCTCAACTTCCTCACATAACCCATAAACCTTGACCCTTTTAGAATCAATACCACATACATTACCATAGGGTCGGGTTTTCTTCAAAACAAGTTGTTCCATCACCTTCAATGACATGACATTTGCAGAGGCCCTAAAATCAAGCATACAGTTGTTCAAGCGGAGGACTTTCATGCCTAATGAAAGATAGAAGGGAGGATTTTTGTCCCTTTGTCGATCGAGATACATAGTGTTCAAAATGATAGGAGGGTCTTCCTTCTTGATCGATACCTATAATATCTTCAAGATTTCCCTTTTTACAGAAGGGATCTTGCACATCTCTGTCACCGGGACCATCATATTCAGTTTTCCAAACATGGTTGCAACATCTATATTCAACTGAATTTCATCTGTGGGAGTTGGCTTAAGAAGCAACTCATGTACTGGAGGTGGAGGTGGTGGGGCCACCTTCTCTATTGATGGAAGAGGAGTGTCTGGTTGTGATGGAGGGGTTGAAGCTTTATTTCTTCTTGTGTAGGTCAAATACTCCCTTCTCCTTAACTCCTTCTGATCATCTGTTAACTGATTCAAGTCCTAGAGTCTCTCCTCTCTTTCCCCCCGTTTGCAGGCTTCATTTATATGTTTTTGTGTGACTTGTTCCTCTTGGAAAACGCATATCATATCCATGAAATTCATATTGTCGAGAGAATCTTCATCTCGTCGTGGACATTCATCTTCTTTGTGAGGTTCTTGGCATGGAAGGCACCAAGCTTCTGTGTCAACCATCCCAACTGGTTTCAAAGTATCCGGGGCCTTTGCCTCTTATTGAGGCCTTGGTTTCCAACCTATGGCATCTCTTTGTTGTCTGGCAAACTGAGGTTTGGGAACATATTGATTCCTCTCTACAGTAGTCAAACGACCCATAATCTAGTTCTGCACCTGGGTAAACTGAGTACTCATTTGATCTATCTTCTGATTCAAGAGAGAAATCGGATCAGGAGCACTACTATTGGAAACCTTAGTCTTTGCTTCTACCTTGACATGAGGGTATTGAAAAGGATCCACCCTTGAATCAAGAAGATTCTCTTCAATGTCAACACTGTATTATTTGGCTTGTGCAAACGATGTGGGCTTCTTGTCCTTCAGAATGAAGTGAAATTGTCCTTCAAAAGCATTCATATAAAGGAGACGGGTTGATGCCACTGTAGGACAGAATTCTGTCGGAATCTGGCTATACAACCTATCAAATCTGGTATTGAATTCATTCACTGTGTCGTTCTCCTTTTTCTTTATCTGATTGAATTAAGCTACAAGTGTCCCACCGTCTTTCTTTGTTGACCATATGCTCTTAAATAACTTGGAAACATCTTCAGAAGACATGAGATGATTGTCAAGAAGGCCTCTGACCCAATCAAGAGCTTCTTCAGTCAATGATGAAGCAAATAGCTTCATGGCTACATCCTCATGCTCAATACCTGCATTGTCCATGTCCCAGCCCATGGTGTAAAGATGACCCTCAGTAGTCACTACATTATTGCCTGGGAACTTTGGCAACCACTTGTTTGACTCTTTTGGCATTGTGTTGGGATATCCTTGGATGGTGGCCATGTTAAGGGGTTTGTAAAGGTCTTTTTCCCAAGGGTGAGCCATTGGAGCAAGGGGAAGGGTATCGTGGAAGAGGGTTTTGACAACAGGAAACTTGAGGGGAGGCCTTCTTTGGTAGACCTTAGAAGGTTTGAACCTCCCAAGGGGAAAATGCTTGGAAAGGGAAGGATTCTGGAAAGGTGGAGTCGCTAGATGAGATTTAAGAGGATCTCATCAAGAAAGGTGGAAAGGGAACGTCCCTTGGGTGGAGTCACCAGGCAAGCTAGGGTAAAGGCTTTGGGATAGCTTGCAAAAGTGTCGTTAGGGTTTGAAAGAGGATTCAAAATCCTCCCCGGCAACGGAAGCAAAATGTTATTGCACAAGTTGTAGGATGGGAAAAGCCCAACCCAACCACCAATTGGCGACAACTTAGAGAGCACCTACCCATTGTCACCTTAGGCATGTGCTCCCGTCACTTTAGAGGTGAGGTAGTCACCTCAAAGGGGGAATCCTAATGACCTAGGGGGGATTGAGACGGAAAAAGTGATGTATGAACAGATGCCCCTAAAAGTCAACTTTCTAGATGGTAAAGGGAACTTGGAAATGAGTCTTGAGGGTTGCTTGAGGTTGCCAATGCTTTGAGTGACCTGCCAAGAGAAAACGCCTTTCCCGAGACACAAGGAAAACCAAGTACACAATGCAGTATGTTAGGTGGACAAGCAAGTTAAGCCTGTTGTCCTATTGCAGCAACAATCAATGATATATATCAATATGTAAAAGATAATAAGAGCTGCAAAATAAGTGCGAAAAGTCTAGTTGAATAAGCAAGAGATAAACTAATAAAGACTAGTTCAACTCAAGAATGAAAGAGCAAGACTTTAGCATAAAAGAAAGGCTGTCACAAAAGTTTACGGCAGTGATATTTATCAGCCTTATAGCTGTAGCAAACCAAGCCTTATAACAGAAAATTTAACCAACAAAATAACACTAAATTATCTCAAAAAGTGCGCTAGGGTTAGTAGCTTGTTAGGAAGAAGTTATGGCTGATTTCTAGGGTTAGTTTAGGAGTTATCTAGGTTTAGATCTCTGCAGCCCTAATGGTTGTAGGTTAGTTTTATTACAGCAGCAATTTTTAGTGGATGGAAGGGGACGCCTCAATGAGGCAAGATAGCCTAAGGCTCAAGGAACAATATCCAAGTGAGAGAACTTCAAGACTTCAACTTTTCATGTTTTCCAATGCAATGTTTTATTTCTCCAATGCAGCTAGTGCCTTTGATTAATGGGTTAGTGGGGTCAAAAACTAAAGAGCTGGAGCTACTACCTCCTTGGGGGTATAAATCCTCTTATTCCCCAAGGCAAGTGACCTAGCTAGGGTTTAAACTGAGGGGTGTATATACTTATACTTCCTTAGCAAACCCTTGCAAACAGTGATTCTATGCTTAAATTTATGGTGGAGCTAAAGTAGGGGTGTATGCACTTATACTCCCTACCTAGCCTTAGCAACAATCAACCTTGAGCTTGAATTACAAATGATAGCAACAAGTAAAATGCCTTACCAATCCAACTACGACAAGATAAACCATAACATGCCAAGATAAACCACCACAATAGCTAGAAAAAGACCTCCAAGAGCTAGCACATCATCATCATGTAGTCCATAACCAAAGAAGGCACCATACCATAGCACAAGAGAACAAAAAGCTTCAAGGTAGCAAAAATTTCAGTCCTTAGCTCTTCACAATGGGAGAGTTATGTTATGAAAAGAGATTCATATGATCTATGTTTATACAAAATGTCTAACCCATAGTTTGTCCACTTAGCAAGGGTAAAACATAAGATAAGGGATCCACAACCCTTATCGTACCCCTTGCATCAAAATAATATTAAACAATTCATCTTAAATTCACTTTTACACAGAAGAAACCCTAGAACAAGATGATGTCACCCCTTTAGGGGACATTTTGGCACTTGAGCAAGTCGTTGGAGAAGATGTGGAAGTCGTTGGGGCTCTTTGAGCCTCCTCATCATGTGCCAAGCCTTCTCCATGCCTCATCCGGTTAAAATATGCCAAGTGTCAATGTGCAATCACTCCATCACCATCAAACCCCCTCAAGCATGACGTCAACCATCAAAAGATGATGTTTTTCCTCTCCTAGGAAAATCGTTTGGGCGCTAGGTGCAGGATAAGTAAGCCTCCAAAGGCATCTCTATGTGATCTGGTATGCAGGCCTACCACATCCAACTTGTGGGCGCCTTGCCCCATGGAAGCCCAAACTAGGCTTGTTCTCCCAAAATTGGCCACCAAGCAAGGTCCTGCAAAACAAAAGGGTACGCCCTCCAAATATCTCAAGTCAAAGATATCATGACAAGTATAAACCACGTCTAATAAGCAAGGCACCTGAATAATGACAATGTCACTCACAAATACCTCGCAGAAATGAAAAGGTTGGCTCGTGATGAGATCCCCTTTCTCTCAGTTGTGTGACTGAGAGCCACTACCCTAGCTTGGTGACCAAATGATGGTAATGTCATACCGCTAAATACCCATGATCATGATAGGTCGACTCGTGATGAGACCTCCCATCCTCCAACTAACCCCCTAAGTATTCATTATCATTCAGTTTTGTAGGTCCCCCTTTTCTTACAGAGAAGTGTTTCATTGCTTTCTCGGGGATCCCTAGGTGAAGCATCTGGAAGGTTAATATGTAGGCTTTTATCTTTTTAGTGAACAACAATCCCTTTAGGCCTTCAACCCCTTCTTCCCATGAAATGAGGTACATGCCCTTCTTGGGTCACTAAACTCAAAGGGCCTAGAAGAGGGCAACATGATGGGAATGTGATGAGCGGAAAGTGGTAAGTATGGTACGGAATGGTACGATAACCCCTCAAGGGACCCCCAATTGCAAACCTTTCCCAAAGGTTGGCCACTTACTAGGAAATCTATGACACTCACCAAGGTGAAACAGGGTCAAAAACATAATGTCCAAGTAGGCATTCTATAATCAAAAGCAGTTTAAATACAAAATGTTCAAATGCCTTAAATTTTAGGGTGATTACCTGCCACTATACCTGACTTGTACTGCATGGAGCAAAACCCATCTTCCTTCTAGAAGCTAGTTGGCGTTGTGGATGTGCTAACAATGGATCAAATGTGGTGACAGAGCGGGCTTCTGTATGTGCAAGTGGACACTGTTGGTCATGTCGTTTCTTGGCACTCCATATCTGCAACCTGAGGGTCTCGAGACATGATCTCCTTAGTTATCCCACAAAATGGGGATAACAAGCACCTCTAGATTTAGATCTTCTCTCACGTTGACAACTCATAAATAGGTGTTCTAGGACTTTGTGATTGTCTAGGGACTCATAGGCTAACAAGAGTAGGGTGTATTTATTGCATCAAAGTCACCCAAGATTCGCACCTGGCCCCAACAGTTGTTGTGTATGCTAATGCACGTCCACAAGCACAAGCATGTCACTTGGAGATACATGAATCCGGGTGGGCACTATATTAGCTACCCACTTTCACCAACCTGGCAAGCCACCAGTGACAGTTACCCACTTTCACAAACCTGACAAGCCACCAGTGACAGTTACCTAAGTTTCAGTTAGTATACCTGCTTCCTCTATTAAAAGGGATGAAAAAACGTGAAAAAGAAAGCAATTAGACTGGCATTGAAGTGCGTGGTCCTTGACAAGTAGTGCATAGAAGTTTTAGCGGATTGAGAGGTTAAATAACTTATATAGAATTATGGGAAATTATAGCCTTCAATATTATCAGGGTTCAACTCAGTTGATTAAGATGACGCAAATAATTTGTTTGGAAAAAGCTTTACATATGCTTAACTCTTTTTGTTGTTTGCAGGTACAGATTAACCCTTTTCGACAGCCTATGAACATTGAAGATGTTGTTTTAGACCTTCCAACATATTCAAATTGTTTTCTTTTTGGAATATGTTAAAGTGTTAATCCAACCTATACGGAAATGAAATCACCATTCATTCCCATTATCTTTCAAATGGGTGCACTGATTGGGTGATAGGACCGAAATATATATCTGATTAGAATCAAGGCATGTTTATCTATTGTATTTCTTGTGTTGAGAAGCTCGTCCTTTGGTATTCTCTATATGCAAACATTATGGAGTAATAAATCTACTAACTTCTTTCAGAACACCTCAAAGCCGATGCATTTGTGATCTAGGCATAATTCTCCACTTTGTCTGAACGACAATATTTAATTAAAATTCTTCGGAGTAGGTTAAACAACATGAATACAGTAGCAAAATAGGGTGTATACATGCTGTTGTGCCTTTTATTACGTTGATTGAATTGCCTTAAATAACATGACAGTAGCAAAATAGGGTGTACACATGCTATGCCTTTTATTACGTTGATTGAATTGCCTATAAAAAAAATATAAAATTCCATAGCATTGTTTCTCTAAACTAAACATGGAAGTATTGTTCCTAAACTCATTCCAACATAACTAAAAATTTAGATTAGTTAGTTATGTAGGCAGTTGCAACAGTGCGGATTGCCGTGAAGAAAAAAATTCTCGCAAGGAATTTGTCATGGAAGTAATTTTCAAGTGCCATTTAAGTAAATTTCTCCTATGACAAATTGGCAAGAAAAATAACCAAGATCGAGTTTCGTTCATATTTAATTCACACACAAATTATTTTTAAATTCGCTATTTGGAGTGGAGAAAGATTATGCTTCATGTTTCATTCACAAACAAATTCTTTTAAATTCTCTATTTGGACTTCATCACATTTATCATGATGATGAAGACCGTAGTTAAGAATTCGTTCCAAACTGACTTGACATTTTGTGAAATCAGAAATTTATTAGAAGATTAATTTTATCAATGAAGAAATGATAATTTGGAAATTTTATATTCCTTACTCAATTGAATTACTATATTTTGTCAATTGGGTCTAGTTTGGGTGATTAGAAAGCAGAAAGATTATCCTCCCTACCCATGTTCAAATATTTCTTGTGACATGTTTCATTCTTTGTGAGTTATTTGTTGCTAAAGTTGTAAGTCATTAGGAATATCTGACCTTGCTTACGAGTTGGAGGGTGACGTGTTTGGTTACATGTAAAAACAAAACAAAAAAATTGAATTACTTTATATTGTAATAGTGATGTCATAAATATACCAATACATTACATAATAATAATAATAATAATAAGGCCTCAATGTTAGCTAAATCAGTTGGTGCCATTGTTGCCAAGACATTGTTGGTGATTCGATGGGTTATGCAGATCCGTAGCTTGATTCCCTAGGGGTTATGGGCATTAATCTATGCCACTAGCTTCACATTGGGTACTGTTAGAATATAATGGATGTGCTCGTTTTACCATTGACAATATCTCTATTGTCACCCAACCATAGGTCGAAGCCACCCTCCAAGCACCTTAACCTTGACAGAGAATCACTCTGAAAGCAAACCCTAGGCTAGATAGCCAAACAAAGGGTAGTGCACCTTTCCCCAAGGACAGTGCACCAACAAGAGTTGATTAGATAGTCCAAACCCTAACCAAGAGATAGTCCAAGCGTCACTGCTAGCTGCAGCAGCTACAACGGCAGCTCTCCTCCAAACCTGCGCAGAAACTAGGCAACTGCAGTGCACACAAGTGCTGCTCTGCAATTCTGAGACTGCCTGCTAGAATGAGAACCGGCCTCCTGTATTTATACTAATTCTGGCTAACTGCTTGGGCCGACTTCTCATTCTGGGTATCTGTCTGTTCAATATATTTTATTATTTCTAACCGACTTCTTCTCTTGGAGGCTAATAACCTAATATAAATTATCTTCTTGAGCCGACAAGTCTTCTAGGGTTATTAGCCAACTCATTAGGGTTTCTTCTTGCTTCCCAGAGTATTCTATTCTCGTCAAGTTCACATGTGGAGGTAAATACCTCCCACAGCTACCATAATATCAACACTCCCTCCTAGCTAGGGAGGTATTATAGGTAATGGTCTTGAGCACAAAACATACCATTCACCCGGTAGCAACAACATAGATATATAAGCTAAATCATGACTAGATCATAAGCACCATCATTATCATCAGTTGCATCATCTCTCGAAACCATACTCTATCTGAGTAATCAGACATGATGCTCACTCCACAGAGTGATACAGGAGCCATTCTTCTAATCTAGGAGAGTAAATGTGCTGAACCATTTTCCATCTAGGAAATCTTTGTTCTTTAAGCATTCATCTGGTTGATAATCATTTACCAAATTGTTGATAGTCTTCAAGGTAATCGGAACAAAGATAGAACAAAACTGTGTCTATCCATAGTAGTACATAACTACAATCCAGTGGTACACTACCACACCAAGTAGCAAACAAGTACTTGATCAGTAACATATAGTCACGAATAGTGGAACACATCCACCACAGTGGTATGCATCTACTGTCATACAATCTTCATAACAATCATCTGATGTCAACTTGCATAGAAACAATGTTATGATATAAACTAAATCATCTGGGCCAATCTTTCACTCACATCTGTGAGATCTGAAAGAATATCTACCCTCAAAACGTAAAACAACAATGGTGAGCTGTCTGGACTATTCTTCTCAAGCAAGGAAGAATAACTGTCATGATTTCTGAACCTGGACCATTCCCCACCCTGGGCCATTCTTCCTACACTAATCAAAGTGCACCCTGGAGAGAATGTATAAACCCTAAGGAATGTTTTTCCCTGATTGTTGAGCTTGGACCATTCCCCACCCTAGGCCATTCCTCCTACACTAATCAAAGTGCACCCTGGAGAGAATGTATAAACCCTAAGAAATGACTGTCCGGACCATTTCCTCTGTTAACCACAAGAGGAAAAGATTGTCCTGTATCAACCTCCAAAATAGACCATTCCTCATGTTAACCACAATGAGAAATCATTGTCCGACGAGGCGGGCCAATCTTCTTGAGTAACCCTCAAGAAGAGAGATTGCCCTAAACCACTCCCCATGTTAACCATAATGGGAAGTCGTTGTCTATGATACATCAGCAATCTGAACCATTTCTCATGTTAACCACAATGGGAAATCGTTGTCCGTCAGAATTCTTAATCCACTTTCCGAACTGGAAAGGAAACTGCTCATCCTAGACCATTTTTCGAACTGAAAAATGACTGTCCATAAATCAATACATATCAGTGCTCCCTCCCAACCTGAGAGTCATCTCTTCCTTTTTCAATAAGGAAGTCGTCTCCACGAGCTCCATCTTGAGTATGCAAACTCTTTCGTCTTGGATAGAAGCTTTGCCAAGATGTATGTTTATCTGCTCATCTGTGGAGATATGTAATGGAGAACCTCTTTCTCCTTTCTGAACTTCATCACGGATAATGTAATGCTTTGATTTCAAATGTACTTCGTTCTGGAGCACTGATTTTATCTGAAGGCTTCATGTAGCTTTGATCAATAGAGTATATCATAGTTGGAAAATTGGAACATATCCATGTGGCGCTTCTTTTTGTCATTATGAGATCTGATCTACTGAGTAATCATCTTGATACAATATCTATGTTATAGAGAATCTTCACCACACTTCTACTGTGCATTGGAGGTTCTTCACCAAGTTATCTTCTTCCATCTGTATACAAGGGTCTCTTTCTGGTATGCCTCAAAGTCTTGAGGTTGCTCTTCATATGCTCTTTGTTCAATTGCTCTGGAGAATAGTCTTTGTATTCATCTTGATGTAGCACTCCAACCCATGGATGATATAATGACTCATATGTCTGGTTTACCGAAATGAGCAATCATCATAGTCTTCCCCCTCCATCTGGGAGAACCTCTAGTTTTGTATCTTGCAATTCTTTCATTCACTATTCTTCATCACAACTTTCAGTTCTGCTTGATTTCTTTTATTGAGTTCATATCAGGCTAGCAATCTTGTGATTCTTGACTGGTTGTTCTAGCTTCTCTTTCTTTCTTTGAATCTTTATGTTCTTCCTCGTGTTTAGCTTTTGGGTCCATGGAGTAGATTCCATGCCCTAAAGATTCCATTTTTTTCTTTCATCACAGGATCACGGATGTGGATGGACAACCTGTTAAATTAAATATTAGTTTATAGTGGTCAATTAGAAATTAGACTTAGGCATTAATAAAGTCAAAGTGACTTTAGGTTAATTTATTTGCTTTTAGGTCAGATATTTGTTTTTAGGTTATATTTTCACTTTATCCCACATTCATAAAGTGGTTTGACTCTACTTGATCGTAACCTATATAAGAAAGCTATTTGCTCTCTTATTTGATTGATTGAATAAAGACAGATAACCTTATTCAAGTTATCTTGGTTTTTGTGTGTGCTCGATTTTCGTTACATGGTATCAGAGCGAGGTTAGGGCCACGGAGTCTGGGAGCGCGTGAAGACCTAGGGACTGATGCCGGCTGTGACGGATCGAGGGATCGCTAGCGTATCACACTCAAGGAGCCGAAAGGGTTTCGGATCAGCCAGAGCCGGGTTCATTTGATTTTTCGGTTTTAAAAGCCAGATTGCAAGTATTTTGCCATTATTTATCTGCTAAGTTCATTATTTTACGATCATCTATGGCTACATTGACCAACATCATGTTGGAAGGCAACCAAAAGTTCTCTGGGAAGAACTACAATACTTGGAAGCAATGCATGTTGGCCATTTTTGCGTACCGGTGCCTGTCAGATGTTGTTCTAGGCACAAGTCCTCGTCCCACAGTTGCAGGTAAAGACCAAGACAAGTTTGATGGCCAAGACAGAGAGGCCGTGATGCTGATCAAATTGTTCGTGACAGATGAGATGCTACCTGAGGTTCAGAATGGGAAGGCTGCTGCAGCGATCTGGAAACAGTTGAAAGAGACCCATGAGATTTTGGTTAAGGGTCGAGTGTTCATTTTAAAGAATATGGTGTTCTCGATCAAGATGAGTGAGGGTGCCTCTCTCCAAGAGCACTTACTCAAGATCAAGGACATACGGGAGCAGTTGGAGGCCATTGGTTGGAAGATGGAAGAAGAGGACATGGTGGTGATCACGCTGAACAGCTCGCCAGGGTTCTACGAGCACTTCATTGAGACCCTGAACATCACAGCTACAGACGTTGACCTGAAGTTTGGAGAGCTATCCAATAAGCTCTTACAGCGGGACAGGTTGAAGAAGCAGTTTGGGAGCAGCAGTGAGACAGAGGGTTCAGAGCAGGCCTTTGCAGCCAAAGCTAAAGGCAAAGGCAAATGGACAAGGAAACCTGGTCCAGACAATGATGAGGATGCCACCAAAAGCCCGAAGACTATCACTTGTCATTACTGTGGTAAGACTGGCCATATGAAGAAGCACTACAAAAAGTGGTTGGCAGATCAGAAGCACAACCACGAAGGGTCTCAGCAGAAGGCCCATGTCGCAGAGCACACGGAGGAGAAGGAGGCAGCCTTCTATGCCTTTATGGCCTGTACACAAGCAGATCAGTCCAAGTCATTTGCTTAGTTTGTTGATTCAGGCGCATCCAGGCATTTCACCAATCAGAAAGATTGGTTCACAAAGTTTACACCTAGTCCATCCAAAGACTCGGTGATCTTCGGTGGAGGCGAGGAGTATAATATAGTCGGCAAGGGGAATGTTCATATTTCCTTCGGAGGAAAGATGCTTATGTTTCTCAACGTCCACTATGTGCCAGGTATGGAGCTTAATCTGCTCTCAGTTAGTCAGATTATGAGGCACTCTCCTCACTTGGATGTCAACTTTAGCAATCACAAGTGCTATATCGTTGACAAGAATACCAAGAAGATCGTTGCTCTTGGTGTGGAGGACCATGGTCTGTTCAGATTGGTGGATATTGGGCAGGGCGGAGAGCATGCACTGGCAGCGAAGAGTGCATCAAACATCTACACACTATGGCATCAGAGGTATGGGCACCTCAATTTTAACTACCTCTCTTAGTTGGCACGAGAGAAACTGGTAGATGGACTTCCAGACATTCAGCAGAAGATTCAGGGAGTTTGTGGAGCTTGCCAGGCAGGGAAGCAACATTGAGCGCCATTTGATGAAGGACAAGCTTGGAGAGTGCAGAGGGTCCTTCAGCTGGTTCATGCAGACGTATGTGGACCAATGAACACGACATCAATCACCGGTGCTAGATATTTCCTTCTATTTGTTGATGATTTCAGTAGGAAAATGTGGGTGTATTTTTTGAAGTTGAAGTCTGACGTGTTTAAAGAATTTCAAAACTTTAAAGCATTAGTCGAGAATGAGTCAGGTTGTCATATTACCTCTCTTAGATTTGATAATGGTGGAGAATTCTGCTCCAAAGAATTCAATAATTTTTGTGTTAAACATGGGATCAAGAGACAATACACCACACCCTATACTCCACAACAGAATGGGGTGGTTGAAAGGCCGAACTGCACTATCACAGAGATGTCTAGATGTATGT
This sequence comes from Picea mariana, assembly GCA_032191745.1. Lineage (NCBI taxonomy): Eukaryota > Viridiplantae > Streptophyta > Pinopsida > Pinales > Pinaceae > Picea > Picea mariana. Next base: position 399,853 of record JASDQU010100304.1, on the reverse strand, counting down.
TGCAGAACAGGTGTGTTCCTAACAGGTTTTGGGCAGAGGCAGTGTTCACAGCAGTGTACTTGTTGAATAGATCTCCCATGATGGCGGTAAAGCAAAAGACTCCAAAGGAAGCATAGTCTGGAAGAAAGCCCAAAGTAAGTCACTTGAAGGTCTTTGGTTCTACTGCTTACACTTGGATTCCAGCTGCGAAACGAACCAAGTTAGATCCGAAGAGTAAGAAGATGATGCTTACAAGGTACAACGACGCCCATAAAGCTTACATATTAGTTGATGTTGACACTGATAAGGTGAGCTTTAGCAGAGATGTTGTTGTTGATGAGGAGGTTGGACCCTTCCATACTCCTCCCGCATTCAGAGTTACTGAGCAGCCAGAAGCCATTAAAGATTCAGGTGTCAAGCTTCCGATAGCTCCACCTGAAGGGGGGAAAGATTCTGAGCATGATGATGAGGAGTCAGAACAGGATGAGTCTCCTAGGTCAGTCAGATCAGTACATTCTGAAGCAGGAAGCCCAAGTCATGGTGGCATTACTGACTTGGCAATCAGGGATTCCAAAAGACCCAAGTGGTGGCACAACACCATTATAGATGTTCGGATAGGAGAGATGATCGAGGGAAGATTATCATGAGGTAAGAATAAACAACAGACTAGCACAGTCAACTTTGCTCTTATGGCCAATATTCAGGAGATCTATGAGCCTCAAGTATTCAAGGAAGCAAAAGGAAGACCTGAATGGGAAAAGGCCATGGAGGCTGAACATGAAAGTTTGATGAAAAATCAGACTTGGGATCTCACAACTCTTCCATCAGGGAAGAAACCCATTGGCTACAAATGGGTGTACAAGGTCAAGTACAAGGAAGATGGTACACTTGACAAGTACAAAGCACAGTTAGTTGTGAAAGGATTCTCTCAGCGAGAAGGCATTGACTATGAGGAGACTTTTGCTCCTACAACGAAGATGAGCACTATTCGTCTTGTTCTAGCCATGGCAGCACAACAAGGCTGGAAGGTCCACCAGATGGACGTGAAAAGTGCCTTCCTCAATGGAGATTTGAAGGAAGTGGTATACATGTGCCAACCAGAGGGGTTTCAGGTTGCAAGGAAGGAGCATCTAGTTTGCAGACTAAAGAAGGCTCTATATGGTCTGAAACAAGCACCGAGGGCGTGGTACATCAAGATTGACAGGTATTTGGTTCAGCAAGGGTTCCAGCGAAGTCCTTCAGATTCCAACTTATATGTCAAAAGAGTTGGGAATGAGATCATTCTTCTGATTGTTTATGTGGATGATATCATTATTACAAGTAGTGAGGAAGATGCAATTACATGGATCAAATCCAACATGAGCAGAGCATTTGACATGACAGATCTAGGCCTCCTACACTATTGTCTGGGTGTAGAAGTTTGGCAAACAGGGAGCAGCATTTTTGTCTCACAAGCAAAGTATGCCAGGAGTTTGTTGGATAAGTTCAGGATGGAGGATTGCAAAATCTCCTCTACACCTATGGAGAAAGGGCTGAAACTTTCAGCCAAGACTGACTCAAAGGCAGTCAGTGAGTCACTATACAGATAGCTAGTGGGCAGCTTGATATATCTTACAACCACTAGACCTGATCTGAGTTTCGTTGTGAGCTTCATTTCCAGATTTATGACAGTGTCGAAAGTAGAGCACTGGACAGCAGCAAAGCAAGTGCTGAGATATGTGAAAGGGACACTTGACTTTGGTATTTTGTACAACAGGAGCAAAGACCCGAGGTTGTGTGGGTATACAGATTCAGATTGGGCAGGTTATGTTGATGACAGAAAATCCACTTCTAGATATGTCTTCAACCTTGGCACAGGTGCAGTCACATGGACCAGCAAGAAACATCATGTAGTTTCCCTTTCATCGACAGAAGCAGAGTATCGAGGAGCATTGAAAGGTGCATGCGAGGCAGTTTGGCTCAGGAGGATGTTATCAGATATGCAGATGCAGCAGAGAGAGCCTACACCCTTGTTCTGTGACAATCAAGGGGTAATGAAACTTGCCAAGAATCCAGTCTTCCACGAGCATACCAAACATGTTGATACACATTGTCACTTCATCAGACAACTTGTAGAAGATGGAACTATTGAGTTGTGGTATTGTCCTACAGAGGATCAAGCTACAGAAATTTTCACCAAGTCTTTGGGTCCCGAAAAGCATGTAAAATTTCGAAAGAAACTTGGTGTAGTGAGTAGATTGACCATTAAGGAAGGGTGTTAAATTAAATATTAGTTTATAATGGTCAATTAGAAATTAGACTTAGGCATTAATAAAGTCAAAGTGACTTTAGGTTAATTTATTTGCTTTTAGGTTAGATATTTGCTTTTAGGTTATATTTTCACTTTATCCCACATTCATAAAGTGGTTTGACTCTACTTGATTGTAACCTATATAAGAAAGCTATTTGCTCTCTTATTTCATTGATTGAATAAAGACAGATAACCTTATTCAAGTTATCTTGGTTTATGTGTGTGCTCGATTTCTGTTACAAGGGATACTTTCAAGATTCTCTTCGAAGAAGAGTTCTTCTGAGGTTGAACTGGATACGTATTGTCTTTCATGGCTGCTATCATGGATATATACTTCATCATCTTCTATGGATCATATGATTAGATCCCTCCTAATCCTTGCTTCATGTATGAGTGCATATAATCAATTCCCTTCGTCTAACAGAGTCCACGCTTCCATCTGCAACCTTATTGTCTTCTACAATATATAATTAGCTCTCTCTGTCTAACAGAGTCCACGCTTGCATCTTGTTGTCTTCTACAAAATGTCATAAGTCTTTCTCCAATTCCTCTTGATTGTTGACTTCTAAGTCTCTTCATGATTGATTCGGCTTGTCTTGCAATAGCTTCCACATGATTTGTATTTCATCCTTTCATGTGTATTATCTAATGATATTCATCCTTATCTTGTTGTTCTTTCATAGGTATAGTTCTTCTTGGAACACATTATCTTCCAAGAGATAGATATCCAAGATGTGTACAAAGACAATGCAAACAAGATATATACAAGAAATAAGAAGAGTATTGTTACCTTCAGAAGAAGAAGTCTCTTTTGGCCTGCTTAGTCTTCCTTGTAGGTTCCTTTTCTTCAGCAACTGATGCTTCGTGCTTCTCCTTCCTTTTCTTTAGTTTGGGAAAATGATTCTTGTAGTGGCCATACTTTCGACAGTTGAAGCATTGTACTTCTGAAATGTCTTTCTCTTGATTTGGCTTCCTCCTTGAACCAAACTTCTTTTTGTTCCGGAAATTCTTGAATCTTGTTGTGAAGGCTTGATCATCGTACTTCTTTTGGGTTTTCTCTTTTGCATTGATCCTTGATTCTTCTTGAGCACAGCAAGTCCAAAGTTCTTCAAATGTCGGATACTCCTTCCTTATGTTCGTGCTTGCAACAAATGCATCCCATGTCTTGGGAAGACCATTGAGTACTATGTTTACCAATTCCTTCTATGAAATGATCTCTTCAATAGCTTGTAGTTGATCTCTTAACTGGGAGATCCTCACAAAGTATGATGTTATGTTGTCCTCATCATTCATCTTCATGTCACGGAGCTCATTCTTCAGACTCATAACTTGTCCAATGTTTCTGACTGAGAAGAGGTTTGTTAGGGCATCGTACATCTTCTTCCATGAGTCAAGATGAGAGATGTAGGGTATCAAGTGGTCTTTTATAGATTCCACTATGATACTCATGGCATTGATGTCATCGTCTTTGAACTTCTCCATAGCTGCAACGTTCTTCGGTTCCTTCTCTTTTCCTTCTTCAAACTCCGGTTTCACGATCTTTCCTTTCACGATATTCAACACTTTATTCTTGGCAAGGATGAGATCAATCCTTGTCTTCCACGCTCTCAGGTTAGAAGCTCCATCTAACCTGTTCTCTGACTTCATAGAATAAGTCATAGCTGCTTTGACTTGGTCAAACCCTAGATTTGACCAAAAACTCATTCACATCTTGGCTTGCTGAGAGTACCAGGAGATGCACTAGGCTAGGGCACACTGATCTATCTAGATATTAGGTCAATCCCTTCACTTAAGGTGCCTCAACGAGAGGATTAGGGTTTCTGCAACCGCACCTGCTAGTAACCCTAGTGGTAGTGCTATGGTGACTACTCCTACTAGAAACCCTAGCCGCAGTTCTTCAACAAGCTTGGCATCCTTACGGCTATGTTTCCTTCCAACGGTTAGACTGAATGAAGGAGGTGTGGGCCCATAACCTGTTAGAATATAATGGATGTACTCATTTTACCATTGACAATATCTCTATTGTCACCCAACCATAGGCCGAAGCCACCCTCCGAGCACCTTAACCTTGACAGAGAATCGCTCCGGAAGCAAACCCTAGGCTAGATAGCCAAACAAAGGGTAGTGCACTAACAAGAGCTGATCAGATAGTACAAACCCTAACCAAGAGATAGTCCAAGCATAACTGCTAGCTGCAGCAGCTGCAACGACAACTCTCCTCCAAACCTGCGCAGAAACTGGGCAACTGCAGTGCACACAAGTGTTGCTCTACAATTCTGAGACTGCCTGCCAGAATGAGAACTGGCCTCTTGTATTTATATTAATTCTAGCTAACTGCTTGGGCCGACTTCTCATTATGGGTATCTGTTTGTTCAATATATATTATTATTTATGGCCGACTTCTTCTCTTGGAGGCTAATAACCTAATATAAATTATCTTCTTGAGCCGACAAGTCTTCTAAGGTTATTAGCCAACTCATTAGGGTTTATTCTTGCTTCCCAGAGTATTCTATTCTCGTCAGGTTCACACGTGGAGGTAAACACCTCCCGCAGCTACCATAATATCAACAGGTACCATCCTCAAATTAGGGGGGAAGTGCTTGGGAGTTTCTCGAAGAGAGTTATTTCCAAGGAAACAAATAACAACAACTATAATAATTAATAATTAATCACCAAAGGTCATAACCTTTCACCCTCATGAATAGTGAATGATATTTACACTGCCATGGTAGATCTTGTAAATCATCACATTCATTATATATATATATATATATATATATATATATTATCTTTTACAGATTTCTTTCCCCTCTTCTATTTGAGTTGAATGTTTTTTATAGTTATCGAACATGTTTGTTTGTATCAATGATACCAAAAACCAAATTGGGCTGAAATTTGTGGGATTTCACCATTGAGTTGTGGTAAAAAATGATTTTGGTCTATAGTCAATTTTTTTCTTGTGAGAATGGAGTTTGGTCATATTCTTCAAGCATATCATGGTGAAAAAAAAAACAATGAACATCAGTAAGAAATAATAGATGCTTAGAAGAGATCATTTTGTTGTCAATCAATAAAGATTATACATAAAGATGAAACAAAACATTCCACACACAAGGTTCAAGAATAAAAGAGCCAACTCAGGTTTGTGAACTAGTAAGCATTGCAAAAAGTTTTGTTCTTAGAGCTTGAAGTTAACATCATAACAAAGTAAAATAGGTGCTGCAAAAAAAATTAGACACAAAAAACATCATTCTACATAACAATAAAAACCGTGGGGTTAGGTGCTAATTAGTAGAAGAAATAGCTTGATTTGGAGCCTTGGAAAACAATATAAATAGTGGCCAACCAAGGCATTGTTAACTTGTCGAAGTTGTTGTACTAACTCACATGTTCATGGAACATTGGAAGAGCCTCTAGCAAATCGTAGGAAGAAATCCATGAGTGAGTGTGGACACGAGCATTAGATCTAGAAATTGTTGTAGTGAAACCTTGTGCCTACCAAAACTACCATAGGAGCCACTATGGCAGAAAGGTTAGGTTGTATCAGGTTGATAAGCCATATATAGATCGATGTTGTGTTAGGATATGTAGACACTTAGGAGTTAGTTAAGAACTACTTGGTCTATTGTGTCATTAGGTAAAAGTGTGTTTTCTAGTGTGTTTCTTTAGTATGCATTAGTATGCATTTGTAGTTAGGAAATCTGACGGTCACGATATGTTCCCGACATAGAGTGATCCGACGGTTCATATTCTCCTCGATCTTAACAACCATTGATCTGTGGCTTAACACTCGATTGGTCCATGATTTCTATTTAAAGAGCATGGAAGGTCATTTGTCGATGATCGATTGTGAGAAACTCTCTTGTAAAAAAAAATTGTAATATTTTTCTTTGCATTAATAAACTGCTCCAAGTGGTCGCCTTGGCTGGGGTCGTGGATGTTTCCCCATAGGGGTTTTACCATGTGAAAACATCAATGTGTTGATCTTTGATCTGGTTATGTGAGTGGTTATTGAAGGTGTTCGTCCTCTGTTGGAATACCTATGTTGTCGAACATGGTATCAGAGCCTGTTTGAAGACCCGCTCCTGTTGTAAATCAAGATTGTGAAGCCGAGTTGTCTCATCTCCATTTTCTGTCATTTCTGTACATTTATGGGTTGGGAGGATTGTTCCATTGCATCCAAAGCACTCATTTCATTCAGGAACATTTTTTTGTTTCACTTGAAAAGGTTTATGTTTGCCCAAGATACAGCCATTGCAGTCAGACCTGGAGGTATAAAGTTTGAATATGCATTTTTTAATTTTTTTGCAGAGAAGTATTTTGGTTTTATTTCGGTTTTGTATTTTTTTATTTCTGGGTTGCTACCCTTTTAGATCTGCGTATGCTCTTTGCCCCGTGCCCTGTGCGATCTCGGCAAATCAGAAACAGATAGGAAAAGGTGCATCTTCCGGGTAAGCTAACCGAGATCTAACCCTTGTTGTCATCGAGAAGCGCAATTTTTTTCTTGTGTGAAAAGAGTTTTTTTTTTAGTACGCTCTGCAAGGCCGTCTTCTACAACAACAACAACAACACCCTCAATCCTCCTTCTGAACATTACAATATGTTTTGCTAGACCATTTGGTTAAAAATTGTGTTATTAAAAAATAGGTCTTGAGTTCAAGTCTCTCTTTTGTTACTTTTTTTGAAAAACTTCATGCTAAAATTGTAAAGTGTATTTCAATTCAAGTATAAAAGTGAATCACTATAAGTAGCTTTAATATTTTATTTTAGAGTTATTTATTTTTCATGCAGTTTTTCTTTGTAAAAGTGAGCCCCACTACAACGTGGTCCTTTGGTTATTGTTTATGCCTTTTTTTTAAAAGGGCATAACTCTCACATCCGAAGTCTGTTTCCAGTGCCAATTTTTTAAAAAATCGCATAACTTTTCGAGCTCTATCCATTCAGATCATCAGTTTCAGTTTTTAAATATGTATTATATGTGTTAATGTTTTATGCCATTATTATAGTTCTTTGCATTTCAATAAGATAAGAGCATAATAAGAACAAGATCACTGAGAAATACACATCTACAAGAGACACAGCATTTATCATGGGAAACCCTCTAGGGGAAGAAAACCCAGCAAAAACTTCCTTATCATAAATAGCTTATACAATGTTAAAGAGATAACTCAACCAATACAAAAAAGTCCTCCTCAAGAGATGCGCCACCCTTCTTCTCCTCTCTCCAACTTGTAATTGTAGCTTGCCTCATAAGAGAATGAACAAGTGAAGTGTGTCTAAGAAGTGAGGCGCTAGCCTCTTATTTATATCAATCTGGCACGTGTGAAGAGTCACCATCTGGCAGGGCCAACCTCTCACACTGGGTGGGTAAACCCACCTTTAATTAATTTTGGCCCTTTCATTATAACTGTTGGGGCCGACTTCTTATTCTGCACATTGTAATTGTCCGATGACTAGTCCGCAAAAGGGGATTTGGTCCTTATACAATTACCGGCATGATTAATCCTCAATAGGGATTAATCCAATAAAAATAATAATAATAATAATGACATGATTAATCCTCAATGGGGATTTAATCCAATAATAATAATGACAAGATTAATCCACAATGGGGATTTAATCCAATAACAAAATAATAATAAGAATGCTCTTCGTAGTTACATTATTTCAACACTCCCCCTTAACAAGAAGGGTATTCTTCATCAACATCAGGCGAGAGAGGTCTGCATCATTGGTGGCATCTGGAGGACAGTATCGTCAATATCATCTTGAACAATTGTCTAGCACATTTACGAGTCATCGGAAGTTTTCTTCATCAATAGCATCATCATTCTCGAAAGAATGCTATCATCATTTGCATCAAACATATATCAGTAAAAAATGATACCTCATCACAACACTAGGCTGGCACATCACAATACTACACCAGTTCAATGTCACAGCGGTTAAGCTGGTAGCTCAGTGTTACTGACATCTTGCTTTACGTCTAACAACTAGGTCAGAAGCAAGTATCATCATCTCGCTTTACGTCTAACAACTAAGTCAGAAGCGAGGAATCACAACATCATGCTTTACGTCTAACAACTAGGTCAGAAGCATCACTCATCTTGCTTTACGTCTAACAACGAGGTCAGAAGCGAGGAATCATCGGCGTTATGCTTTACGTCTAACAACTAAGTCAGAAGCATAACTCATCTTGTTTTACGTCTAACAACGAGGTCAGAAGCAATGAACACACGGCGTCATGCTTTACGTCTAACAACGAGGTCAGAAGCATGACTCATCTTGCTTTACGTCTAACAACTAGGTCATAAGCATAACTCATCTTGCTTTACGTCTAACAACAAGATCAGAAGCAAGGATCACACAACGTCATGCTTTACGTCTAACAGCGAGGTCAGAAGCATGACTCATCTTGCTTTACGTCTAACAGCGAGGTCAGAAGCAAGGAATACATCTACTCCCCCTTTCAGGGAAGGTCCTTTCGGACAATACCAAACTTATCTCGAAAATGTTCAAACTTTACACGAGATAGAGGCTTAGTCATCACATCAACAACCTGTTCATCCGTGCTAATGTATTGGACCTTCAAGGCTTCTCTCTGTACCATGTCGCGGATGAAATGATAGCGGATCTCTATGTGCTTCGACCTGTCGTGGAACACATGATTCTCTGTCATTTTAATACATCTTTGATTGTCACATAGAATCGCAGTTGCTCTCATCTCCAAATCAAATAGGCCTGTCAGCAACTTTCGAAGCCATATAGCTTTGCAGCTAGCAGAACATGCAGCAATGTACTCTGCTCTAGCTGTGCTGAGAGAAAAACTGGATTGCTTCCTACTCTGCCACGAGATCATAGCTGATCCCAAACTGAAACAGCATCTGGAAGTGCTTTTTCTGTCAGCAACGCTTCCTGCCCAATCTACATCAGTATATCCACTCAGAGTGAAGTCATGATCTCCATCATAGTTGAGACCATAATTCATTGTACCCTTAAGGTACCTCATCACATGTTTTGCAGCCACTAAATGAACACGTCTGGGCTCCACCAGAAACTGACTCAAGGTGTTCACTGCAAAACATGTGTCTGGTCTGGTGTTTGTCAGGTACATCAGTGATCCAATAATCAGTCTGTACAGAGTGGCATCTATCAAATCTGACAAAGTATCGACCAGTAGCTTCAGCTTTGCTTCCATGGGTGTATTCATGGACTTGCATTCGAGCATGTCGAATCTCTTCAGGATTTCGACCGTGTACTTCCCCTGGTTAAGGAAGATTATTTCCGGACTCTGCCATACCTCAAGACCTAAGAAGTAATGCATTAGGCCAAGGTCTTTCATTTCAAATTCAGCGGCAAGTCTCTGTTTACATTCGGTGATGATCTTTTCTTCTCCAGTTAAGAATAAGTCATCCACATACAGTAATAGTATTACTGGTCCATTATCCATGATCTTGAAGTAGAGATTTGAATCTGCTTTACTCTTGGTAAAGCCCAAGCTCGTCAAGAAACTGTCTATACGGCCATACCAAGCTCTGGGAGCTTGCTTCAATCCGTATAAGGCTTTCTTTAATCGACAGACATGAGACTTCCTGTTTTCAACCTCAAATCCTTGGGGTTGCTCTATATACACTTCCTCTTCAATGATACCATTCAGAAAAGTTGTCTTCACATCCATCTGGGGCAGCTTCCATTTCATCTTGGCAGCAAGAGATATAATGGTTCTGATTGAAGTGTATCTGGCCACAGGAGCGAAAGTCTCTTCATAGTCGATTCCTTCCTTCTGGGAAAAGCCACGAGCGACAAATCTTGCTTTATATTTCTCAATACTTCCATCGGCATCATGTTTTATCTTGAATAGCCATTTTGATGATACCACATCCTTACTTTTCGGTCTGGGAACAACTTCCCACACATCATTCTTTATTATGGATTGGTATTCCTCTGTCATGGCATCTGCCCATTCCTTCTTTTGGATGGCCTCTTCAAAACATGTAGGTTCTTCATCAAGTAGATTGCACATCAAAGCCGTGTAACTGGAGAATGGCTTTGGTTTCTTTACCTGTCTCGTGGTTCCTTCTGGAACACCATACTTCTCTCCATCTTGAATAAGCTCTCTTGCCCAAGCAGACTTTCTTTTATGGGACAAGGTCATCTGAGGAGCTTCTTGAGCTTCTGTTATGTCATGATCTTCAAGAGTCTCCTCATCAGGGGAAGCTATGACTTCCCTTACAGGTTCTGCAGCTCTGGGAACTTCCCTCACAGATTATGTCGTCCTGGGATTTACAGGTTCCTTTTCACATACCTCTTCAAGCTGGCATCTTCTCGATTTCTTAAATGCAGCTTCTTCATCAAAGATCACGTCCCTGCTGATCTCAATATGGCGATGACCAGGTATGTATATTCTGAAGGTCTTGGATACCTCACAGTATCCCACAAATATTCACTTCTTTCCGGAGGGCTCCAGTTTGTTTCTTTTCTCTTTTGGTATATGAATAAACACTGGACAGCCAAATATTTTGAGATGGCTTATCTCTGGCTTCTTTCCGGTGAACATTTCTTCTGGGGTCTTGAACCCAAGTGCACTATGGGATAGTTTGTTTTGCACATAAACAGTTGCCATAGCTACTTCTGCCCATAAGCACATAGGAAGATCTTGATCGTGAATCATGGTCTTCACAGCTTCCATAATCATTATGTTCTTCCTTTCAACAACACCATTTTGTTGGGGATTGTAGGGAGTAGTTAGTTCCCTCTTGATCCCGACATCTCTGCAGAAGCTTACGAACTCCTTCGAGGTATATTCTCCTCCATTATCTGACCTGAGTATCTTAATCTTTCTTTCGAAAAGATTCTCTATCAAGGCTTTGAATTCCTTGAATTTACTGAATACTTCATCTTTAGATTTTAAGAAATATATCTAGGTCTTACAAGAATAGTCATCAATGAATGATACATAGTATACATACCCGCTAATGGAGGATGTTGGCATTGGGCCACACACATATGAATGGATGAGTTCCAGTGCTCCTTCTGCCTTGTTGTCCCTCTTTGGAAAGGGGTTCTTGATGTTCTTCCCTTGCGCACATCCATTGCATATGCCTTCCTGATCAACCTTGAGTTCTGGTAAACCTGTGACAGCTTTGCATATGTATGGTAGCGCCTTGTAGTTGATGTGAGCCAATCTTCTATGCCAAAGTTCGCATGAATTTTCGATGGCATGGGTCATAGCAGTTTCTGGGTGACCCTTCAGCTTATATAAACCATTTTCTTCACTTTTGATGACGATTGCTTCATTTATGGTTTCTCCCTTAGCCCACATAAGAACTTCTCCATCTATGAAGGCAACTCTATAGCCTGTCTTGTCTAAAGCTGATATGGAGAGTAAGTTCTTCTTTAGGCCCGGTACATAGAGTACGTCCTTCATTGTTATTGAGTTTTCTGAATCAAGCTTGTAGTTTGATTCTCCTATTCCCTTGATGGGATATTGATAATCATCTCCAAGAGTTACTTTATGAGAAAACTTCTTTTCTGAAATACAAGAGAGAGTATTCTTCTTACCCGTCATATGCTTTGATGCACCACTATCAATGAGCCATGTGTCCTCTCTAGGTGATACAGATCCTGAGAGAGCTAAGATCAAGACATGGTCCTTAATCATCTTCATAGGTGGTTCTTCATCTTCGGCAATGTGAGCATGTTGCCTTTTGTGCTTCCTCTTGTATTCTTCTTTTCTGACTGGACAATTGCTCGCCTTGTGTCCCATCTTATCACAATGATAGCATTGTATAGATGAGAGATCTCATCCCTTGCGTTGTCCTTTCTTCTGAAAATTTCTTGAATGAGATTTTTTATTGTTGAACTTGTTTGATGGTTGCGGTTCTCTATGAGATTCCCTTTTGAAGTAGGGTTTCTTCCTTCCTCCTTTTGTATGAGTAGCTAGGGCTTGATCATCATCCCTTGCTAGTAGTGCTTCACGGTTGGCTACCCTTGTCTCTTCTTGGATGCATTCTTCCCATAGGCTTTCAAACTGTAGTTTCTCCTTTCTGCCACATACTGAATGGATGAAGGCATCCCAAGGTCTTGCGAGACCATTTAGGGCGGTCATTACAAATTCGTCTTCGTCAATGGTGTCTCCAATCGCTTTCAACTGTTCTTTTATTTCGAAGATTCGAGAGAAATATTCTTGAATCATTTCTCCTTTCTGCATCTTGGTATTCTTCAACTTAGTTCTGAGATTCATCTTTCGATTGATGTTCTTTCCTTCATATAGTTTGCTTAGAGCATCAAACATTTCCTTCGGGATTTTCTTTGATGATACGTACGGGATCAGGTGGTCTTTGATTGAATCTGCAATGATTCTCTGAGCCCTGATTGAGTCCTTCTGGTGCTTTTGCTTTCTCTACGGCATCTTCAGGTTCCTCCACTTCTTCTTTGATAAATCTTGATAGGTCATTCTCTGCAAGGATCAGACCGATCCTGTACTTCCAGGCATGGAAGTTTTCTATGCCTTCTAATTTCTCAACAAGCTTTGTGCTTGCAGACATCTTGTACTTACGGCAACGAAAATAACCAAAAATTGAAAATGCTCAAAATCAAATTTTGATCTTACCAGGAGGTGCGCTTGGCTGAGGCGAGTAGCCTGGTGTCTTCACATTTGAGAAAATCCAAATTTTACCCCTTCAAATCTGCTTTGCGGATTTCTGGACTGGTGCTTCTGGTGCTCTGGTACTTCTGGTACTTCTGGTTTTCTGGTTTTCTGGTACTTTGTGAAACTAGGGTTTCACTTTCCGGAAGATATAGCCACTAAAAAGGTGCACTCTAGGTGCCAAATTGATCCTTGGGGGAGGGCGCAACTTTCTAGGGTGATAGAGAGCTAAAAATACTTGCTTTTTTAAAACCCTAATTTTGGGGTACAATAACAGTGATGTTTTCCTCTTGCAGATTGTGCTTTCTTCTGGTTGGCTCTGATACCATGTTAATGTTTTGTGCCATTATTATAGTTCTTTTCATTTCAATAAGATAAGAGCATAATAAGAACACGATCATTGAGAAATACACATCCACGAGAGACACAACATTTATCCTGGGAAACCCTCTAGGGGAAGAAAACCCAGCAAAAACTTCTTTATCATAAATAGCTTATACAATGTTCAAGAGATAACTCAACCAATACAGAAAAGTCATCCTCAAGAGATGCACCACCCTTCTTCTCCTCTCTCCAACTTGTAATTGTAGCTTGCCTCATAAGAGAATGAGCAAGTGAAGTGTGTCTAAGAAGTGAGGCGTTAGCCTCTTATTTATATCAATCTGGCAGGGCCAACCTCTCACACTGGGTGGGTAAACCCACCTTTAATTAATTATGGCCCTTTCATTATAACTGTTGGGGCCGACTTCTTATTCTGCACATTGTAATTGTCCGATGACCAATCCGCAAAAGGGGATTTGGTCCTTATACAATTACCGACATGATTAATCCTCAATGGGGATTAATCCAATAACAATAATAATAATAATGACATGATTAATCCTCAATGGGGATTTAATCCAATAATAATAATGACAAGATTAATCCACAATGGGGATTTAATCCAATAACAAAATAATAATAAGAATTCTCTTCGCAGTTACATTATTTCAACAATATACATATTTAATATGGCTTCTACAAGTAATCTTTTACTTACCAGCACCAACTACTTCCAATGGAAATCCCATATGGAGGATTTATTAAGAAGTAAAGGCTTGTACTGAATTACCTTGGGAAAGGAAACAACACCCACTGATGCTAATAAGAAAGCCAAATGGGATAATAGGAATGACAAAGCACGTGGATTAATCAGAATGTCCATCTCTCTTGATTTAAGGTTCCACCTTCAATCAATTGATAAACCCAAAGAAGCTTGAGAAAAGATTGAATTTGTGTTTGGTAAACACAATATTATTCGAGTACAATAGTTAGAAAATCAAGTACTGACTTTAAGTCCAAGTGATTTTTATTGCATTGAAGACTATCTATTTAAGTTTAAAATACTCAGAACTTTATGTGAAGAATGTAAGATAAAGATAGACGAAGATCGTTGCATTTATCTTATTATTTATAAGCTAGGTAGTGCATATTCTGTGTTTGTATCTACCTTTTATGCCATGTAAGAGGCTCTAGGGGCAGCTTATCAAAAACCTAGTCTTGAGAACTTTTGTGATGCTTTGATTAGAAAGCAAGATAAACTAGTACAACTTGGAGTGATCGACACTGCAGGTACCTCCAACAAATTCTTAGTTGTCCATCAGAAAGATAAACCCAAGAATCCCAAGAAACAACATCCTCGCCACAACAACAAGAAATATAAGGGTCTCAAACCCACTTAGACAACTTTTGCTCCTAGTGGAGACAAAGGAGCAAAATATAAAAATAAGAATACTAACAGACATTACAACTTTTGTGATAAAAATGGTCATGATGAGTCCAAATGTTTCAAGAAGATGGGAGCTTTAGAAGCAGCGATGAAGAAGCACAACATCAGTATTGATTCTACTTCTTCTTCTTCTTCTTCTCATGGACATGCACTTTCTGCTTTTGGTTTCTTCTTCAATACAAATTCTACTTCTACTTCTACTTCTGATGAGTGGTTTATTGATTCTGGAGCATCCTATCATATGGCTAAGGATAGAGCCATATTTTCTACTCTAAATGAATGTAACACCAAGCAAATATTTGTTGGTGATGATAAATCTCTTAGTGTTGAAGGATCTGGAACAATTCAAGTAGAAAATGGTCATTTCAATGATGTATTATGTGTTCCAAGTCTTTCTTGTAACCTTCTATCAGTATATCAAATCACTCATTCAGGTGAAGGTAAAACCGTAGAGTTTTCACCTCACCAAGTTGTAATCAAGGATCTAAAAGATCATAAGCATGTTCTTGCAACTGGAATTGTTGATGATATTACCAGGTTGTACAAATTTGACAACTTTGGGTCATCATGTTTTTCATTAGTTTTTGTTGCTCATAGCGATGACTTGAGCAAACTTTGGCATGAGCGGTTTGGTCATCTAAACTATCGCTCATTGCAGCAACTATGTGATAAACATAGGGTGACTGGTATTCCTCTTGTTTCATGCAAAGATGGTGTTTGTGTCGATTGTGTTCTCAGCAAACATCATTGGGACAGTTTTGACAAACGTGCCTCTTGGCACACCTCGGGTCCTTTGCATCTTGTTCACAATGATTTGTGTGGTCCACTTTCTTCTCTTTTTTTTGGGTGCAAGTATTTCTTAACTTTCATTGATGACTTTTCCAGACGTACTTGGGTTTACTTCTTAAAACTTAAGAGCAAAGTTTTTGACAAGTTTTTGGCCTACAAAGCCCTTGTAGAAAAGCAATCTGGACATCAAATTCAAAGGTTAAAAACAGATAATGGAGGCGAATATGGGAACAATAATTTTACAAGTTACTGCACTACACAGGGAATCCAAATGCAACACACTGTTTCATATACACCACAAAAAAATGGTGTTGTTGAGAGAAAGAACCACACATTAAAAGAAATGGCTAATTGTATGATCCAATCTAAGGGATTAAGTCTAAAGTATTGGGCGGAAGCCATCAACTGTGCAAATTACATACTAAATTGCACTCCCACAAAGGCTCTTAAAAACATAATACCGGAAGAAGCTTGGACTAAAATTAAACCAGATGTAAGTCACTTCCGTGTATTTGGCAATATAGCATGGGCTCACATTCCTGATGAGAAAAGGAAAGCATTGTAGCCTAAAAGTGAAGATGTCAAAGGTTACAGAATTCTTCAATCACATTGTAATGAAATTATTATTAGAAGAGATGTTAAATTTGATGAAAATCTCTTGGCCTGCGAGCCTAATTCGGCGTTTGTGCCTTCTTTGGCCTGCGAGCCTAATTCGGCGGTTGTGCCTTCTTCAATGTTTGTGCCTTCTTCTGATCTGGTTTCTTCTTTAGATGATGACAATGAGGATGAAAATTCACCTCCGCCTGCTCACCCTCCTCCAGATGAGTCCTTTGAACCTGAACCAGCACCAGCGCCACTGCTTCCTAGATGGGTCTGTTCAACACGAGAAGAAGTTGGTGATCTTGTCGGTGATCCTTCAAATCAGCGTCAGACATGTTCACAGTTCCAATGAGCCTCTTCTCTTTTGGCTCAAGTTTCATAAACTCATGATCCAGAGACATTTGCAGAAGCTTCAGGTCATCCAGATTGGGATATAGCAATGAATGAAGAGTATCGTTCTTTAATGGAAAATGATACTTGGGATATTGTACCTCTTCCAAAAGGAATAAAACTTATTAGATGCAAATGGGTCTATAGAATTAAGTATGCATCAGATGGAAGTGTTGAAAGACACAAGGCTCGATTAGTTGCCAAAGGATTTTCCCAAGTTGAAGGAATTGACTATAATGAAACCTTTGCCCTTGTAGAAAAAATGAATTCCATCCACCTTGTTCTTGCTGCCTCACATAAATGGGAGGTCAATCAGATGAATGTTAAATCTGCCTTCTTGCACGGATGTTTGCAAGAAGAAATCTACATGGAACAACCTCCTGGCTATGTCCAGAATGAATCTAGCCTTCTTTGTCGCCTCAAGAAATCTCTTTATGGTCTCAAGTATGCTTGTGACCTTCTCCGTCGCTTTCACATTTACGATTGTAAACCAACCCCTTCTCCCTTTCAGTCTGGAGCCAAGCTTATTGCCACCTGTACTTCTCTTAAAGTAGATGCCACCATGTACCGTCAATTAGTTGGTAGCCTCTTATACTTGACTCATACCCATCCTAATTTTTCCTTTGTTGTTGGTCTTGTTGCCCGGTATATGCAAACGCCCCATGAAAGCCATTGGAAAGAAGCTAAAAGGATACTTCGCTATGTTCGTGGTACAGTTCAGTTCAGGATACATTACAATTTAGGGGGGACTCCTTTATTGGTTGGTTTCACTAATTCAGATTGGGTCGGCAACCCTGATGATCAGAAGTCTACTGCAGGTTATGTTTTCAACCTTGGTTCAGGACCTGTCACTTGGGGCTGTAAGAAACAACAGGCTATTGCACTTTCTTCAGCAGAAGCAGAGTACCGAGCAGCGGTAAATGAAAGTCAGGAAGCCCTGTGGCTTCAACAGATCCTTTCAGAGTTTGGATTCCAGCACCAGCATCCAACTAGCCTTTGGTGTGACAATCAAAGTGCCATCAAGCTCACCAAATACCCAGTTCAACATCAACGTAGCAAACACATCAAGCTACACATGCACTTCATCAGAAAGCTCATTCATGATGAAGTTATTGAAGTGCTCTTTTTCCCTACGGAATATCAAGTTGCAGACATTTTCACAAAGTCTCTTACAAAAGTGAATTTTTCCAAACTCCGATCTATGTTAGGAGTTCAAGAAGTTGTCATTAAGGGGGGATAGGCTCTAATGCCTCCTTCCTTCTCCTATTGTGTCACTATTGTAAATCCTTCAATCCTATTCCAAGTTGTTCTTAAGGGGGGATGTTAGAATATTTAGACACTTAGGAGTTAGTTAAGATCTACTTGGTCTATTGTGTCATTAGGTAAAAGTGTGTTTTCTAGTGTGTTTCTTTAGTATGCATTAGTATGCATTTGTAGTTAGGAAATCTGACGGTCGCGATATGTTCCCGACATAGAGTGATCCGACGGTTCATACTCTCCTCGATCTTAACAACCATTGATCCGTGGCTTAACAACCGATCGGTCCATGATCTCTATTTAAAGAGCATGGAGGGTCATTTGTCGATGATCGATTGTGAGAAACTCTCTTGTAAAATTTCTTTGTAATATTTTTCTTTGCATTAATAAACTGCTCCAAGTGATCGCGTTGGCTGGGGCCGTGGATGTTTCCCCGTAGGGGTTTTACCACGTGAAAACAATGGTGTGTTGATCTTTGATCTGGTTATGTGAGTGGTTACTGAAGGTGTTCGTCCTCTATTGGAATACTTGTGTTGTCGAACACGTTGAAGCTACACAACCATCCATTGTGAACACTTGTTAAGAATCAAGTGTCATATGGTGAGAAACCTCTTCTTGATTTGTACCTACCAAATAAGTCACATAACTAAATTGGTGGTGCAATTGGCACATGAATAAAAGAACCAAACATGGCATTGGGCAAGATATCCATCATATATCAATCTTCATTAAGGTTCAAGGGCTCACGATTGTGAAGGTTATATTAAAAGGGAAAGTTAATATCTTATATTGACTTTAAAGATGAATATATACAATTATGTGATAAGGTAATATATATATAAAGTGGCCTTGTGAAAAATAATGTCCTCTTGTTGCCAAGAACACCATTATTAAGCAAAAATGTTCTATAAAAATGTGAAATCTTAAGTTAAGTTGAAGGATATATTTTCAAGGTCCTTGAAGCCCCCATCAAAACTAAACAAAATCTTTTATTAGTGGGACTCTCACACTTTGTGCACCCACTTAATTCTGAAGTTGTTGAGTAATACTTTCAATAAAAGGAAGAATTGTCAAAACCATTTCACACACATATCATAACAAAATTACAATGCATGAGAACTATGATGGCATAATTGAAGGAAGAATTAGCAAAAATCAGATTGGTACCTTTGAAGCAACTTGGTAAAAATTTAGAATCTCAATAAAAAGATCAAAGACCCTAAGATTTTTTTTGACAAAGTTGTATTAGACAAGGATAAGGAAATTAACTATCTAAATTGTTAGTCTAATTTGCTAATGAAGTAAAAAATTGATGAGAAAAAACATGCATATTCCAGAGTTAGATAAAGATGAAAAATAGAGTGTCGTAAATGGATATTTATCTATTGTTTAAAAAGTCAAGCCATCGAAAAAGCCAATATTTACAAATCTAATTGAAGGTCAATTTCCCACAGTTGAAAAAATTGTACCTCAACCTAAATGTATTGACAAGTTAGCGAATACCAAAGGATCAATGTCCGATTTTGATATATTAAAAATAGGTTCAACTATTAGATCCTATCATTGCCCTAATCATAAAAATTGTCAAATACAACAACCAACATAACAACATTATCAAAAACAAAACTCATTCACATTTCTAAATATCAAGACACTCATTCGACTTATTTTCAATGGTATACTAAGAAGTGAAATTGAAGAAGTTCTAATCAAATGGCTCACTATACATTATGAAATAGAATCAACTTAGAGTGTATTGACCTCTTGTTAATGCCACAGTTTTGTTTAGACCTTTGAAGTTCTCATCGTCTTGTTTCTTTAAGTAGCACAACATTCATGAAGAAAATTCAAGTTGAAATGAAGTCATACCCTTCTTCAAAGTATGTTTTGATGACAACATCATTTACCGGGGGTGGCATGTAATGTACATAAATATACCAATACATTACATAACAACAACAACAACAATAATAAATAATCAAATTGCCAAAGGTCGTAATCTTTCACCTTCATGACCAATCAATGGTATTTATATCACATTCATTATTACAAAGTCTATATTCTATCCTATATAGATTTATATTCCCTCTCCTATTTGGATAGGATATTTTTTATAGTTATCGAATAGGCATGTTCATAACAACAACCATGAAAAGGAATTAGATTTTATAAAGAATTTTAAAATTTTGGCATTGATTTATGTTTGATCTACAAAGAACATCTAATTAACTACAAGGGAAATAGGAAATTTGGTGATATCATTATACAATGGAATAACAAAAAATGACCTTTTATATGGATAAATAGAACATTCTTCCAACATTGTAAGACCTACAACAACATTTTTGTAAGTTCCATTTGAACAAATGAAAAAACTATATTTCATCAACCTTTACCAAGGAATGTGTCACTCTCATTTGCGTGCTCTCTTTCTCATATTAACATATGGAGTATCATAAGATAATATGCATACTTTCCCACTAAAGCCTTGTTGAAGAGATAGAGGATCTATGCAAGGATGATCTAACTTTAGCAAAGATGGCAGTGTAAGGAATCGCTCACATAAAAATCCCAGGCTCAAACTCTGTGATAGAGTCAAAAGGAAAGCTTAAAAGGGAACAAGGGATAACTTAGTGTCATAGTTTCTTGAAGAAATTCTGATCCATATGAAATCATGTCAATCTAAAATGTAGTAGAAATGAGTATCATTGCTTTGCAAGTTGCTTTTTTTTGTTTAAAAGATTAGTATAATGTAAGATATCAACATTGTACGTTATTCATAAACATAACTATAAACTTGATCATAGGTTGGTTGGTTGGTAACCCACCTATGTATTAACATGACACTTGGCCCCACATTGTGGATGGACTTAACAACCAACCAACAAGACACTTTTTAAGTGGTTCATTGGTCATAATGGTTATGAACCTTCACTATGAACCAACCAACTAATGATCAAATCTCATGTGTTCCATAGCCCGCCTATGTCTTAACACGATGCTTGGCCCCACAATGCGGATGGACTTCACCACCAACCAACGAGTCACTTTTAAAGTAATTTTTCAGTGGGATCGGTTATGAGCCTTTAGTACCAACCAACCAACCTATGATCAAAACATATGGACTCTATAGCTTGTCTATGTCTTAACACAATGTTGGCCCTATCGTGTAGATGGACCTAACTACAAACCAACGAGTCACTTTAAAGTGATTTGTTGGTTGGATTGGTTATAAGCCTTTGTTATTAATCAACCAACCTTTAGGAGCTTCAACTCTAAGATAGAGAAAAGTGGATATGTATGCTCTCAAACATTAGCAAAATATACATAGGTTTTCTTATTTTTAAAAACAACCAATGAGTCACTTTTGAAGTGATTTGTTGGTTGGATTGATTATAAGCCCTCACTACTAACCAACCAATATTTAGGAACTTTGAATTGAAGATAGAGAAAAGTGGATATGGATGCTTTCAAATCTTAGCAAAATATACATACTATCAATAAAAACAATTTTCTTGATTATCGAATAAAGAAACTAGATACAAAAAGTAAAAAGCAGATATGATAAAATAAAACTATCAATCAACATTAAAAGGAAAAAAGGATCCCTAGTGACTATTAGTGAATGGTAAAACATTCATGTGGATAAAGAATAATGATTGCTATATCCACCTATTTTTTAATAGATTTTGAAATTTTCTGAATTCATGGACCTTACCTCGTCAAAAATTAGTGTAATATCATAGTTGAATAAACATGAATTTCTCAAATAGTAGTTTCTTAAAGATGGAATCCTATTATGGCTTAGAAAATATATTTCTATTTTGTAAAATTAGCAAGGGTTTATAATTATCCTTAATGATAAAAATTACTCTCATTGATCATAAGATTCAAGTTATCACCCTAGATCATTGCAACTACATTGGGATTTTTCTTTTATTCTTCAAATATTTTTTTCATTATGGAATTTATGTCCCTAGGAAACCCACCAATTACTTCCCCTCATTTTGAGGACAGTACCTAGGGTAAAGCGGATTTGTTAGAAGCTTGAGGCTTTGCAACCTAGGGCTCAAGGCCATTACAACAATATACTTGTTTAGAGCTCAACATGTCACTTGTGGAAATTGAACTTGGGTGGGGAGGGTACGATCATGTTAGAATATAAAGGATTATGTGCTCATTTTACCACGACGATACCCTCGTCTCCCAACCACATGCTGAAGCCTCTCTCCGAGCACCTTGACCTTGACCGAGAAGAGAATTATGGCTGCAATCTATAGCCAAGAGAGGCTAAATGCACCAAGCAAAAGAATAGAAATTAAACTGAACAGATGATCCCACCCAGAACTAGCGCACCACTTTCCCCAGAGACCTGCACACAAAACTGCCAACTACAATGCACACAACTGGCTCTGCAATTCTGAGAGTGTGTAATAATGAAACTGGCGCCCTGTATTTATAATGGACTGGACAGTCTAACTGGGGCCAACCTGACCAGTCTAACTGGGCCGACTTCTCTTTCTGGGCATCAATAAATTCAATATAAATATATTTGTTCAGCCGACAACCTGTCTAGGGTTTTCTGCAATTCTTTGCTTCCCTCCAGAGGATTCTAATCTCGTCATAGGTCATCATAGAGGTTCATACCTCCCGAAGCTACCATAATATTAACACTCCCTCCTAGCTAGGGAGGTATGGTCTTGAGCACAACAGACCATTCAAATGGTAGCACCACGAGTACCTGTCATTATTATCCGACTGGATAATCTCCTATGACAACTGGTACAATATCAATTTATAGAACACACCTGTGTCTATTCCAGTAGTACACAACTACTCAGACTTTGTGAAACATATTCACAAACTGTCCTTCATAACAAATAACAACCTGCATATAAACAATGTTATGATAAAACTGTATCATCTGGGCCAATCTTTCATTCACGTCTGTGAGATCTGAAAGAATGTCTGCCACCACAGTAGTCTTCATTTGCATAAAAACAATGTTATGATAAAAAACTGAAACATCTGGGCCAATATTTCACTCACGTCTGTGAGATCTGAAAGAGTGTCTGCCCTCAGTATATAATATCAACAACAATCATCTGGGCCAATCTTTCACTCACATCTGTGAGATCTGAAAGAATGTCTGCCCTCAACATAGAATATCAATAATAGGCTATCTGCCCCATTCTTCTCAACCAAGGAAGAAGG
>JASDQU010100304.1:360679-373048 GCA_032191745.1 Picea mariana | reverse complement strand
AATTACCGACATGATTAATCCTCAATGGGGATTAATCCAATAACAATAATAATAATAATGACATGATTAATCCTCAATGGGGATTTAATCCAATAATAATAATGACAAGATTAATCCACAATGGGGATTTAATCCAATAACAAAATAATAATAAGAATGCTCTTCGCAGTTACATAAGAACCCTTTTTCTTGAGATTTATCAATTGGCTAAATAAGGTATTGCTCCTTGTATCCCCATAGTGTTCTATCTTTTATTCCATGAAAATTGCCCAAGTGACAAGTGATTTGCAAGAACAAAGCCATCGATAGCATAAAAATTGATTGGGTTATAAATATAAAGAATCAATTCATACCTTTTGTGTATGTGGCACATTATGTAGATCAAAGTATTACTCCATATGAAGTATGCATGTGATGGGGTCCTTTCCATCAAACTTCCTCATATCAATCTCAGGAACATGGTTGGTCTTCAACCCAAATTTAGAGTTTTTCCATTATTGATTCGCCTTCCTTCTGTCCTCATCATGAATTTCATGGGATACATTATCACTTTTAGGTGTCCTCTCTATTAGGAAATTTTTCAATCTTTCCATGATATCCCCTTTTAAACCATCCATCTTAGTATTTATTTTCTCTAACTTAGCTTCCATCTCTTGTAGTTCATCTTTTGTTATTGTATTCTTTTTAAATCATTTATGTCCCTACGCATTTCTTCACCTTCATAAAGAGTCCAAGTAGGATTGTCTGGAGGCTTATTTGGTGTAGAAGTTCCCTTTTTTGGTGGCATGTTGGACAAGTATCACTTTAAACATTAATTTTTAGGTGCTTCTGCTAGACACTCTTCATTTTATTGTATCTCCAAAATTCTGGCCCTTCTGAGTATGACATTTTCTTTTTTTGTAGGTCTCTGATAGTTATTCTCTACAATGCCACAGGTCTGATCAAAATTGGATGTACCAAGTGGAATTTACGGTAACTTCCCCACAACTTGCTGATTTGTTTTCCTTTCTAGGAGATCTCACTTGTATAGCGTGCCCCACACAAAATGATTGATATAAAATTCTTAAACTCATACCCAAACTACTACGGTCTGTCCACTATCCAATGCAAATAGTCTCACTCAATTTGGATACTCTAGGAATAAGTTATGATTGTTTCACCCAGAACACCTACTTGAGACTAGTCAATAGGACTAGTTAGATACCCTATCTTCCACAGGGTGTATCTAAAAATATAAGATGACCTAGAAGCTGAAATTGTTATCAAATATACCTTACTAATTTCTATGAATAGCCTCCAGAGTTAAGGGTCTGAAACGTTACAGAAAAAGTTTGATAGAGAAAATTCTGCAATGACTCAATTCAAGATGATTCTAGAACCCTATCTTAGAAAGGTTGTATCTCTAAAATTATAAGGCCTCGGGAGATGAAATTATTACCCAATGTACCTTGACCCTTTTACTAAATATCCTCCAAATTTGTTCCTTCAGAACCGTTGTAGAAAACAAGTTACAACAAAAATTCCAAGGTGTCTCAAATGTAGCAATGAAACCCCAAGACCTTGAGCTCTGATACCATATGTTAGGAACCAAATATCAATATAGCATAGAAAAACCTTAGAATAAGTACTCAATGCCTTGAAAAAGAGAGAAATTCAGATAATAAGCCTCTTCGAGGGGGAAACCTCCTTATGCCCACATAAATGTTCAAATACAAGATGATTCCAAATGAAAATGTCTCCTTGGTATATATAGGAGACTAGGAGGTATAATTACAACTAATGGACTAAAGATGACATAAATAAAATAACATTACTAATTTAATATGCACCAATTAAGGGGTAACGAGACACTATTTAGGGATTAACATCTTCCAGACATTCAAAGAAGACCATCATTGAGCACGCAACCCAAATCTTTATACCTATAACTTGTTCTCAACAACCAATATATGCAACCATGTGCTAATGATGTAAAATGTTAGCATATAAATTAGCATAATCCATTAACATACATAAAATTTATGCCCATGAAAAGAAATAAAAATATTTGCAAGATATCAATTCAACAAGAAAATAGTATTTCTATTAATGTAATCAAGAGAAGTACATAGGTGAAAAACTTTTATAATGACATATATCAAAATCGAGAAACTATGTCCCTCCAGTTGGGCCTCCACCACTTCAATCATGCACAAAGGAAAGCTCACATGTAGGAGTCAATGAATTTCTCCATCACAAAATAGGAATATCTTAGGGGATGAACAAAAGAAGTTGATACTTTCAAGGACAAAGGGATGCATACTCAATTAAGGTTAAACTTATCTAGAGTACTTGTTCTCTCAATATGATGTGTTGAATGTTTTCTAGGCTTTCATATAGCTCAATTCATACCTCCAAATGGAATTGAAGGGTCAATTCAGAGTGTTTCCAATATATGAAAGGTCAAGGATCACAGATCTCGTGACATGGAATGGAAACCTAACGCAATTTCATTTTTTGAGCACCAAACCTGAAGTACGCAGGATGTAATGGAGAATCCTTCTTACATACATGAGCTGTATAACTGGAAGGTTGTGTACATGTATAAAATTTAGTATTTTAATCTCTCAAGTGATAGAAAAAAGGTTAAATGAGGTCTGCAGAGGGAAATGGAAGGCCATCAGAGAAATATGCATGGAGTGTGGGAAAATATACTATAACAGATTCCCCCTAATGTCTGGGGTTAGAGGAGTATCTACGATGGCCAAAACATATTATAATTCCCAGAAGTGGGGTAATGAAGACCCAGTTGAAAGTACTAGTTACTCATGAGAATATTACAATTCATGATGACTATGTACACATGGATGCCAATTTGAATTACACTATAGATCCATGTCGATATATATCAAATAGATGTTCATGGCCACAAATAGGAAATACAAAGTGGATATATGCCATATTATATCATAATCACGAACAAGAAACAATGGAGTCCAGTCTCAAAATCAACCGAAGATATCTATATATAATGAAGTACAATATAATCTTCCATGATCACTAAAGTCATATAGGTATGAGTCCGATGAAAGACAACAACATATATGGGATTTTTCTACTGTAACTTGGATGTCTTCTACACTATCTGTTGAAGGTTCCATTCCACATTATGTGAATAGATGAGTTGAAGTAAAACACAATGAGAATTTGTTTTATTACCGATCATTAAGGTATACCATTAACAAACATGAGACAACCCACTGATAATGAAATCAGGTGTCAAGGCACTGAGTACATTCAACAAGTGTGAATAAGGGTGTTGAGGCCAAACACTTGAATAATTCATCAATCAAGAGACATTGATGTATTCCCAACTATTGATCATAGGATAACTTGCAACTGATGACTACAAGCCTCTAGGTACTCAAAGGACTCTAGATATCGATTATGTTGGATCATGTGTCATTAATTTTAAAGGATTGATGTCAAAGGAACAATGTATTGTCATATTATATTGATGTAGTGATTGATGTATCATGTATTGACCTTTATTGATGGATCATGTATTGACCTTGATTGATGGATCATGTATTGACCTTGATATCAATGGATTGATGTCAAGATGAGTCATAGGCATATGCATAGATGAAGATGGATCAATGAGTTGTAGTTGGATTGATGTAAATATGACTCATTATTGTCTTGTCATGGTTGTACAAATGGATGAACTCCAAAGTGGTACCCTTATGGTGAAATACCTCACGGGAATATGTTTTTTCGTGAACTCCAAAGTGGTCCCCTTATGGTGAAAGCCCTCACGGGAAGACGCTTTGTGGTTGAGTTATCCTAGTAGTATGGTTAGAGAACCCATGATTAATTGTATAATAATGAGATGAAGATAAGTGAATTTGTCAGTGAAACTATCCTAGATGGATAGTTCTTGTCAATCCATTTCTGGTGGTATGTGGAATGTCACATAACTCCTCATGGTTTGAGAGTTATGGCCTTATGAAGTTGGAGGACCCTCATATGTTGGCTTGAAGCCCCAAAAGGTAAAAGAAGTCAAAGTGCTTGCAAAGACTAAATTATTTAAATAATAAAGTGAAGTGACAAAGTCAAAGAGGATTATTTAAATAATAAAGTGAAGTGACAAAGTCAAAGAGAATTATTTAAATAATAAAGTGAAGTGACAAAATCAAAGAGGATTATTTAAATAATAAAGTGAAGTGACAAAATAAAAGAGGATTATTTAAATAATAAAGTGAAGTGACAAAGTCAAGGAGGATTATTTAAATAATAAAGTGACAAAGTCAAAGAGGATTATTTAAATATTAAAATGAAGTGACGAAATCAAAGAGGATTATTTAAATAATAAAGTGAAGTGACAAAGTCAAGGAGGATTATTTAAATAATAAAGTAAATGGCAAACTTTCTAATTATGGAAAGTGGTTATAAGAAAGTTAACTCTAAAATGAGGAAAATGGGTTAAGTGGTCAAGTGGATATTGGATACATGGACAAGTGGAAAATTGGGCAAAGTTGGACATAGGTGACTATCTGGACAAAGTGGATATGTCGACAAAGTGGCCTAGAAGATGCTTCTAAGGAATCTACTTGGAGAGTATAAATAATAATAAAGGGTCTCTTGTGAAAATCATATCTTGAGCATAGCTTGAAGATCTATTATAAGAGAGAGACTAACTAGAAGATCTCATGGATGCATCAAATTTTCTGTAAGTCTAAGATCATGATGGTGAAAGTTTCAAAAGTTCAAAAACCCTATTTTCTGAAGGAGTACGCGAGTAACAGTGGGATAGAACATGTACACACGCATGATGAAGGCAGAGCACGCACAATTGGATGAAGTCATGGAGACTTGAGTGTGAGTTAATTCCAAGTTCTTGAAGTCTGAAGCAAGTTCCAGATCTTCATTATATGGGCTCAGATCTGCCATAGAAATTTTGGTATGGCTACATATTTGTCTTGATGGATACTATTACTTATTGTATGGTGAATTCTTGAGGCATTAATGATATGGTTGTTGTGATATGTTTATGTTGGTTGATTGATAGAGTGAGATACACTCTTATGGTTCAGTACTGATATGATTTCCATAATATATTGGTTGCTTATACATGATTAAGTAGCATTCATATTGTATGGTTGAGGAGCATGAGTAAGTTGTTGGAGAGCATAGATGTGTTGTGATTGGTTATGGTTCAGATTGGACAGTGAAAGATAGAAGTGGATGTGACTGAAGGGTGCAGAGGATATGATTTTATCAAGAATTGAAAACTTTAAATACTCATAAGGCATATGTAGGTTGTAGTACAAACATGTCACGCACATACACAATTTGTACTATTGGTAGGGTGTGTACATACACGTGTTGCACTACTGACAACTCGCGTACATGTTGATAGATTGGTGTTGAGGATTGATTCCTCTTATCAGTTGGTGCTGAGTTTTCTAAGTTGAGTCTTGCATTGTAGAACTGGTGCTCTTGTGGATTTGTAACTCAATTCAATTGTTGCTAATAACTCAAGGATTGTAGTCCGTAATAAAAACAAAATCATACATACATCTTGTTTTCTTATGTTTCTTGTGGTGATGACTTATTGATGATATTTGTTGCTAGTATATGTTGCTGATGTATGTTCACATTTAACTGGTTATAAATGATAGAAATGAGTAATGAGTAAATGGTGATTTCTAACTAAGGAGTTTTTGTGAAGGGGAAGTTTTAAAAATATCCCTACATCGATTCACCTGCCTCTCTCAGTGTGGTTGGTGTGTCCAACAATTGGTATCAGAGAAGGCCTTCATTATAAGCCTTAACAAGCTTGGAGGAGATCCATGGACACACAAATGGATGATGAAGTTCCAATACTTGATGAGGAAAATTATTCTACATGGAGAATAGAAATGAAAGTGAATTTGAAGGAAATAGGAGTGGTTGTTTGGAAAGTAGCTATTGGTGGATCAATTATTTTGAAGAACAAGTCAAAGTTTGCAGCTCAAAGGGAAGAAAAGAAGAATGATTCATTGGCTCTCAAGACCATTCTTAGTGGACTCTCAAGTTCTATCAAAGAGAGCATGGGACAATGCACTTCCACCAAGGATCTATGGCTAAATATAGTGAAGAAATACCAAAGAAAAAAGGAAGAGCTTCAAGACAATTCCATCAAGATCAATGAAGGTAAAGAATCTCCAAAATCCCTCTATTGCAATATTTCAAAAATTGATGGTGTTGAATATTTCTCTACAAGTGAAGAAGACAATCTAGAAATAGTTTGTGTAGAGTTAGATGATAGTTATGCCATGAAAAAAGTAGAAGAAGAACTATTAGAGCTTAAAAATAAAGTTGAATGGGGGATTTTTGAATACAACTATGACCACTTTTACATAGAATATAGCTATCTTTTTTAGAACACTAAAAAGTTTCTTAAAAATAATCAAAGGCATACCTTGAAGTTCAAGGAATAGGAAGAAAGTAAAAAGACTCAATTAGAATAAAAAGAAGAAGAGATCAAAAGACTAAGGAATGAAATAGAAGAGAATAAGAAGCTATATGACAAGATTAGCAAAAGTCTTGAAGTTGATGTCCATCTCAAGACCCAAATTGAAGAAGCCACAACGGTAGACAAATTATTAAAGGATCAAGTAAATGAAAAGGAAGAGTCATGTCATAAGTTGGAAGATGAATTTGTTGATCTTAGAAATAAAGTAGAGAAGTCAAACATATTCTTGAATAGCTCAACAATCGTGAATGGGATATTGGATAGTCAAAGATCACCAAATGATAAATCAATTCTTGGATACAAGAAAGAAGCTACACATGTTGAAGCAAGCACTTCAAAGAAGCATGAGGTAAGTACCTCACTCTCAAAGGATGGAAATAATGTTGCAAGTCAATCATCTACATAAGGCAAGGAAATTTTCAAAAGAACAAAGAAAGGAAGACATCAAGAAGCCATATTTACACCTCAAATAAAAGAGAGACCTTCAAGATGGACACCAAAGAAAAGGTATGAAAATGTTTTTCATGGTCAATGTTACTCATGTAATGAATATGGTCACAAAGCTTTGGAATGCACATATTATGCAAGGAAAGATAGAAAAATATTTCATAACTGTTATAACCCTAATTTGCACTAGACATGCATACCTAGCATCAGGCCATCTCATTTTCCATTTTTTACCAAGACACTACTGAACAACTCTTCTTAAAAGCACCCTTTTTGAAGGCACACGTGCCTTTCTCCACTACTGCATGCGTGTATATGCTAGCTGACCCACTACAACCCACGTATACCTACAAAAGCACGAAAAATAGAAAGTTGTAGAGGGAATACAAATTTCTGGGTAGGTTTCCTAAAACCGTTTGACCACATACATCCGTTCATTCAACCAAATACCTAGCCCTTTTCATCCTATAAAAGAAGGGGTAGGGGTCCCATTTGGAAAAGGAAAATGCTAGTAAAGAAACTCTACCCGATTTGCCATTCCCCTTGCCCAAACCTTTTGCAACCATTGTGTGAGAATTGAAAAGGAGAAGCATATGTGGAAGCGGTTGGTGCATAGTTGAAGAAGATCCCAGGACCAGATTCGAGGAACAGTAGCCAATATCACCATTGTAAGTGACTTTTGTGACGTTAATAGAAAGAATTACTTTTCCCATCCCACCATATGAGGTGTACAATATTCAATTTGGTTTATGTTTTTGGAACCTCTAAGCCACTAATTCATATATGAGATGCATGTTCGTAGTTCTTTGTTTGTCTGTTTGTGAATGTAGGTTAGCTTTGGGAGGAGAATTGTAGTCAAGGAGCAACTTAATGCAAAAGTATCAACACCGAGAGAGGAGTTCAAGGTAGAGTTACTAGATCTTTTTATCCTTGTGTTTTGTCCATGAATGTGGGGTCTATGTCGGGATAATAGTAAAAAGTAAGAGACTTTCAAAGGTTATTTTATGCATGCATTAATAAAGCTTTAGTGCTAGTCCGTAGGGGGATTTCCCATCCACAACAGAATTGGAGACCGTACTAGGGAAATCTCTAGGGTTTTTGGGGATACTTTTTGGGTGTTTTAAATTGGTTTTATTATCTTTTTTTTGAGTTTCTGCAAGAGTCTGAGATAGTAGGGATTCTGTTCTTCCATACCAGTACTCCCTTATTTCTTTTCTTGACTTATTTTTCTTTTCTAGGAAGTCACATAGGCATATGCGGTATGTACAAGGCCTGCACGCATATACACATGCCCTACCTTCATACAGCCTGCGTGCATACACTGGCTGATAAAGTGTTGGTTGCGTGTCTGAGTTCAATTTTTTTTTTTTTTTTAGAGAGGCAATCATCCTCTTACCTGTCAGAAGTGATCCTTCTCAAGGGTTTTCTGGATCTAGCTCTAGTCTCTGTTGTTGCAGTTTGTAGCCTAGGTATAACCTCAAATTAGCTTTTTTTTTAACAAAATTTCCTTGCATCTGTCTCTTTCATAGTAAGTTTTTGTGTCTGTAAGGGATTTTGGTTCTCAATACTAGTACTCACTGCGAGTGCTTGATTTCTTGTTTTTTAATTTTTTGAGGAGTTGCAAAGGTGCACACGGCCTGTAGTGGGCCTGCACACATGTACATGTGCCCTGAACTTGCACAACCTGCATACAGATGCTGGTTGTTGAACTGTTAGTAGAGTACTCGTTGAGATTTTTTTTTTTTTAGAAAGGGCAGTCATCATCTTCTCTGTCAAGAGTTACACTTCTCAAGGATTTTGTTGATCTAGTCTAGGTCTTTGTCATAGAATTTTGTAGCTTAGGTCTGATTACAGAATATTTTTATTTTTTATTAAAAGTTTTCCTCTGTTTTTCTGTAATAGGGTTTTTAGAAAAGTTTGAGAGTCTGCGTCAAACAACTTGTCTATTATTATCAATAACTCTTTGCAATTTGCACTTAGGCCATAAGTCATTTCTTGGTCGTTACTTGTCGTCATTTTTCCTTTTTTCCTTTTTAAGCATTAAACAATAAAGAAAATATTTTATTTCTTGGTTTGGTTAAGTAGTTGGTTGTTTGCATTAATCATCAGGAAAAAGATTTATTTCATAAGTTCTTGGCTATTGACTTAGGAAAATAAGTAGCTCATAGTCGAGTGAAATCTTGTTTTGCATTTTCTGTTAAAAGATATTAGAGAAAAAAAGTTTGAAAAGTTGGTTAAAGAGTTTGAATGTGCAAAGTTGAATTTTTGAAGAAGCAATTTGTTTAGAGTTTCATTATATGATTTTCTTTCTTGTCTCTAAAAAATATCACTGGTTTCATTTCTTGTTCCCTTTGACTTAAGACAGCCACTAAAATTAACTATTAATTAAAATCAACAATTAATTAAAATCAACTAGACTTTATGTTTTTAGGGTCCATCAACTAGTCTAGGCTAGAGCCTTGATTTAGGATTGGAGAGGAAACTCTTCAAGGCTGCAAAAAAAACATAGGAGTCTGTGCTAGGGAGTGTTAAAAGTCCAGTATCTTGAAATTTATCTAGGACCCCCCTATAACAGAGGGGATAAACATGAGGTCGCATATAGAAAGGTAGTGGATATAACCCCTCCAAAGACGGACCAAACGTAGTGGGGAATGCATATAGAGGGATTATCTTGGGATTCTGTTGATCACATTTGCCAAAAAGCTTCATGAGTCTCGAATCCATTTGAGGTCCTTAATCGTCTTCTGAAACACTTTCTTTCGATACCCTTGATAGGTTTTGTTCTTGTACCCTACTCATTGCGGTCCACCCGACTGTCGACTATACCCACCTGGTGATTGTTTGTGCACTAGCAACCTAGTTGCTTATCATTCTAGTGACTTACACAGGTGACTGCGGGGGTATACCATGCTACCTAGGATAGACATCGGGCCACACTTTGCAGAGTATACTTGGAGGGTGCTTGTGTATTCAAGTTTCACTTGCACCGGTAAGTTTTTCTAGTGTTGGATGTTGTAACTGTTCTTCCAACTAGCTAGTGACTACTTGTTTATCTCATAGGAACTTTTTCTAGTGTGTGTTGGTTTTCAAATGATTATAGATAGCCCTAGCGTGTATTTGATCTTCTCACACAGTGGAGGATTAGGTGTTTCGTCGGTCATGAAGGATTTTGAGCTTGTTGTCGGTTGACCTCGAACACCCCTGCCATCGCTAAGGCGAAAACTAGACCAGCAAGGGTCTTTTGAGACAACCGGGTTACATGAGATTGTGCCCAACCCATCTTGGAGAGAAGAACATTTGATTCTGGAGGAGCCACCCATTTCAGACCTTGGAGCGGAAGCTCTTGGTCCATACGAACCTCCAAACACTGATCTATCAATGCCCATCATCGTACAGGTTTATCCTTGCGAGTGCTTGATCGTGTCTCAAGCAGCAATGGCAGCAAATGATGCTACTTCTTCAAGGGATACTCATATTCCCTCCACGACTGTCACTACAGGGGTTTTTCCACCTCCTAACCAACCGTCGTCAATCTGGGCCACTATGGTCTCAACTAAATCTACCTCAGACAGTGGTTAGATTCTATCTATGGTAGCGATCACTACTCCATTTATCCAAAGTGTGAAAGGCCCTTTATTCTCATATGGGATGCCTGGCTTCGAGACGAGTATTGTACTTTCATCCTCCACTCTACAGAGTTTAGGTCTAGGGGTAGGGAGTTCCAACTCTCCTCTGTAAGGATCTATGGGGGGCACTTCAACTCCCTTTATCTCTTTTCCTTACAGCAGGGGTCATATACCCCCTTCATCCCCCTCGCTCGACGATGTTCATCAGCACTTAGTCGGGACAAACGTAATCTTGTTTGGATCCAGTATTCAAGCACTCCCTTCTTATAACATTTTGGTTGGTTCGACAACATTCTCTTTATTCGACACGTTTGGTCACAACACTTTCTCATCAGCTATCGTCTCGATCGGGGGAAACCCTAGTTATGGACAACAACATCCTGTACAAGGTACTATTCTTGCACAGGGGGCACACTTAGGAATTTATTCCTCACAAGGACCTTGGAATCCATGGTAGGGACCAGTTCCCTTGTCAGGGATGCTGATTGCGAGAAACCCCGTCCATACCCAGTGGAACCCTAGTCAAGGCTCAACACCTATGCCCATTGGATCAACAGGGGGAAACCCTTCCCAAAATCCTTGGAATGCAATGCAAACCCATCTATTTATGTCCTATTTTAGGAATCAGCTGATGATATCTCAACAAGCACAGAATATGTATGCTAGTCACGACCATGTTTATTACCAGAGACCTAGACAACAACCTAACTTTTTCTGGAAACCTAGTGCTAGCCAAACTCCAGGCTCCTTTTTCCCTGGTTACAATCCATAACCCAAACTACCGTTTTTGGCAACCCTACACTTGCCAGAATTGACAAGGTTATTAAAGGATCCCATCTTTCATGATCTGAGTTGGCCTCCTATGCAAACCAAGTTGCCTTCCAACATTCCAAAGTTTGAAGCCAAGCCTAATGAAGATCCTGGCGATCATGTGACTACCTTCCACTTATGGTGCTCATCTAACTCTTTGAGAGACGACTCCGTCCAGTTGCGATTGTTTCAATGCACTCTGATAAGGAGTGTTGCGAAATGGTACATCAAGCTCGACCACCCACGATACTCTTCCTTCGGCAAATTGGCAATGGCTTTCATAAACCATTTCCAATTATCTGTGAGATATGACGCTGACACTGAATTGTTGGCCAATTTTGAGTAGATAAAAGCGGACCATATCTCAGATCACATTCGAGAATGGAGATGCCAAAAGAGTTTGATAAAAGTGCCAGTCCCACCAGCATTCCTGCTAGAGTGTTTCCTTAATTCTTTGGTACCCCAATTATCTAAAGACATTTCAACATCTAGGGTGTTTTCCAAGGAAGACGCGATAATGAAAACTCAACAACTAGAGTTGATTTACTCTTAGTCTGGTTTACTTTACCAAAATTTTCTAGACTCACCGAGGTCAATACTTGACAAGACCAGACAGAGGTGTGGACCACATGCTGATGGCATTATTGGTTCAGCACAAACAAAGCCTGCTGATCCATTGTCAAATCAATTGCAACAATTGATTATACAACAGATAGCGGCCAGCCAGACCACAGGTTTAGTTGTTCCCCCTACCCAAAAGTCAGATGTACACAGTGTGAAAATGACAAACCCAAAGGCCACCGAGCAGCCTGACGGAAGGAAGAAATAATGAAAGAAGGTTAAGGGGGATATGAAACCCATAGATAATGCTGGCGGGGGTGACACTGAAAAGAAGAAGTCGAAGTATCCTTGTAATCTTTGCAAGGAGGACCACCTGACACATCAGTGCCCTCGGCTTTCGGAGTGTTGGACAACTGAGGGGGGGGG
>JASDQU010100304.1:345991-357556 GCA_032191745.1 Picea mariana | reverse complement strand
CTGCTACACCGTTTTGTTGAGGATTATGAGGAACAGTCAGCTCCCTCCTAATCCCTGTCGATTTGCAGAATGCAACGAACTCCTTCGAGGTGTATTCTCCTCCATTATCTGTTCTTAATGTCTTGATCTTCTTGTTCGTAAGGTTTTCTATTTCTGCCTTAAATTCTTGGAACTTGCTGAATACTTCGTCTTTTGATTTCAGTAGGTACAACCACGTCTTTCTTGAATAGTCATCTATGAAGATTACGTAGTAGAGAGATCCTCCTAGAGATCTGACTGGCATTGGACCACAAACATTTGAGTGTATTAGATCTAGGATTTCCTTGGATCTGTTGTTGCTGCTTGGGAATGGTTTCTTGATATTCTTCCCAAGGGCACATCCTTTGTAAATTCCTTCATGTGTGGATTTCAATTCTGGTATTCCTTCAACCATTGTTCTGAGAAAAGGTAATGCTTGATAATTGATATGAGCGTACCTTCTATGCCAAAGCTCATTAGGGTTGACTTCGTCATGTACTAGAGCTTCTTCATTTCGTTCTAGTAGTCTATACAGATTTCCTTCACGACTTCCAATAACCCTAGCATCCTCTATGCTGGAATTCTTATGCCATGATAACACCTTTCGATCCATGAAGGCTATTCTGTTTTATTTGTCTTCTAAACATGTTATTGATACAAGATTCTTTTCTAAACCAGGTACATATAAAACATTTCTTAAGTGAACATGATTACCTGATTCCAACTTGACGGAGGCTTGTCCAAATCCTTTGATGGGGTAAGTGCTTTTGTCTCCAAGCTCCACTTTGTACGATGTCTTTCTCTCATTTAGATTTGAGAGTCTGGCTTGATCTCCCGTCATGTGCCTAGAAGCTCCACTGTCGATTATCCACATATCATCTTCAATCGTCCCGGTAAGTGTTGAGTAGTGTAAAAGACTGATTGTTTCACACATGTCTTCAGTTCACTGGTAACTGGTCATGCCTTGATCCAAAACTTCAACTTCATCATTTCTGTCTTTTGAGAGAGCCAAGAGGTGCGTTGACTTAGGGCACATCTGAATATCTTCTTCTTGGGCGAGATGTTCCATCACAAGGTGCCGGATCAGAGATTTAGGGTTTCTGCAATTGCTTCTGCTAGTAACCCTAGTTGCAGTGTTTTTGGAAGCTGCTCCTGCTAGTAACCCTAGCGATAGTTCCTCAACGAGCTCAATATCTAGCGGCTATGCTTCCTTCCAACATTTTAGGCTGACTGAAGGGCGTGTGGGCCCATAACCTGTTAGAATATAGAAGATTGTGCTCGTTTTACCATTGACGATACCCTCGTCACCCAACCACAGGCCGAAGCCACCCTCCGAGCACCTTGACCTTGACAGAGAAGAGAATCCTGGTAGCAATCCAATAGCCAAGATAGGCTAATGCACCAAGCAAGAATAGAACCCAAGCTGATCAGATAATCCCACCCAGAGGCTAGCGTACACCTTCCCAGAAACTTGCGCACAAGCTGCAACTGCACCTGCACAGATTCAGTTCACTCTGCAACTGCTGAGATGTGAATAATGAGAACTGGCGTCCTGTATTTATAGTAATCTGGGCAGTTTAACTGGGGCCAACTTCTCCTTCTGGGTATTAATAAATTCATATTAAATATATTTTTGCAACCGACAACCTGTCTAGGGTTTTCTTCATTTCTTTGCATCCTTCCAGAGTATTCTAATCTCGTCATAGGTCACAATAGAGGTTCATACCTCCCGAAGCTACCATAATATTAACAAGGTTAGCACATGCATACCATAAGCTATATAACACACCTAGAGATCTATTAGTGCTGAAATAAATGTTGTTCTAAACACATATATTTTTGGTCAACATGACCCTAGATAGAACCCCCCTAGGGAAAACCAGTTTGAGATGAATGTATATATATAGTGTGCTTCAAGAATGTAATACAACAAGGAAGATAAATACAAAGGAACCTAATACTCTGCAAGCTCAACACAAGCTCTGCAATGGTTCCTTGGGATGTGCACCCCTAGAAGAGTGCGCCCCCTCCTTCCTTGACTGTGCCTGAAGATCCTTGCGCCCTTGCTCTATCTCTTTGCTGATTGAAGAACCCTTGCATGCAAACTGCCATTTTCTTGCCCTCTCCACAACCCACAAATCAGAAACAAGAAAGCTCCACACAATCTGCTACCAGGTAGACTTGTGCCCTCCTCCTCAAGTGGGCCCTCCTCCTAGCAAACACCCTCACCACAAATAAATGAGACTCAAACCTGCCTTGCGCCCTCCATGAACATGTGCACCCTAGCTTGTTGAGCTGTCCTTTGAATTCTCTCCTCTCTACTCCTCACCAAACTCTCAAGGTGAACAAGTGAACAATTTTGCTCTCCTTTGCCCTATGCGCCCTCCTTAAGGATGCATGAAGAAACTTAATAAATGGGTGGATGAGATCATCTCATCTCATCCTAAGTGAATGGTTGAGATCATCTCAAGTAAATCTCAACTCAAAACCCACTTTACTTAAGTTACCATAGTTTCACTTTATGTCCCTTAATTCACCCACAAAGTGAATTAATTGTCATTTTAGGCTAAAATGACCAAATTTCACTTTTGACTTAAATCTCCTAAGTCAAAGTGAAATTAAACATAAAGTACATAGTACAAGGTACAAAGTACTTCCCACATGTGTTTAGAAGCTCACAAACACAAGGGGACCACTTTCCAAGGTACCCAAATCTCAACACGAACCCACTTGTGTGGACTGTTCATTAAAAATTCGGTTTCTTTTAATTAAAAAAATAAAAAACCTAATCTCTAAACCCTAAAAACTTGTTATAAATACAACCCCCTCCCTCTCTACTTGCCTCACATCTCTCTCTTGTTAATGTTCACAGATGACCTGGACAGAGTAAATATGACCGCTAAACACATTTACTGTGACTTCCAAACATCTCTAGGGACCATCTTAGTCAAAACCCAGAGACCCAAAAGATATCTAAGTAAAACCCCTGCTGTGAAGGTCAAGTTTGACAATGACATCACAACAAAAGGCACTTTGAGGTGGGGGACAATAAACTAGCACCCAAGCAATACAATCCATATAAGGTTTTTCAGAGGATCGACAATATGCTTATAGATTGGAGTTGCCTTCTTCAAATGTCCATTTGGTTTTCCATGGTTCCTATTTAAAGGAAGGAAATTGGTGAAAAGATTCTTGTTCATGTTAAATTTTTCAGATAATGGCATACAGATTAGCACTGAGAAAATTGAAACCCTAAACTACTATGAATTGGAACTAAAACTACTCTGACAACAGTAAGCTCTGAATAGTAATTTTGCCTACACAAAAACTCTGATAATATGAACATGTAGAACACCAGTAGCTTGTAGTTGTAGCATATTTTATGGACTCTAGAGGCCATTTAGAGCCTCATTGATTATGCATCTTGTTGCTGATATGTATTGCACTTGGTGCCATTTTGATACATACATCCTTACATGGTATATAAATGAGCAAACTTTGCATATTTTGTCTCTAATGGTTTGGAATCATGGTTTGAAAGCTCCAATCTGGTTGGAAATATCCCTTTCCTTAGCTGTGATAGTGAATCTTACAGTTGATTTGGCTTCCAACTCTATTATCATGTTACTATGTTGTGGGATTTTTATTTCTAGAAACATGGTCTATTACATTAGCATGTAGGATTTTGTAACTTGAAATATTGTAGTGATTCTTTGGGCTTCAAATAAACACTTATGCAGTTACAACCAGAAATCACTACAAGATATTCCATTACTTGCAGATTCCAAAATGTTATTGGTAGAGGTTTGGATGGTTTTTCTTGGCCTACAATCTCAATTATATATTTTAGCTGGCTCTGGCGGGTTTAATCCAAGCCAACATTGTTTGGACATGGATGACTTTGT
Organism: Picea mariana; assembly: GCA_032191745.1. NCBI lineage: Eukaryota > Viridiplantae > Streptophyta > Pinopsida > Pinales > Pinaceae > Picea > Picea mariana. The sequence continues at coordinate 353,633 of JASDQU010100304.1, read as the reverse complement.
TACCATCAAGTGCACTGTATTGCTCCACAAAATATTGTATCTGGAGAAGCATGCAGCCTATACGATGGCTGTTAAACCCAGTGTTTTTATGTTGAGATTGGATAGCAAGGAAGGTCTTCACCATGCGTGGCGTCCTAGCATGGAGGAGGACAATGAAACTTAGCCAAGTTGATGGGTTAATCTTTTTCCTAAAGTTGTACTTGGGAAAAAGTACATTAAATGGGTTATATTTTAATGTTGACTTAATGGGCACTTTTTATAAAGTTAAAGTGAGAAATAATTTAAGTTGTGGTCTTTTAATCTTGACCTTTGATCTCATAAGGCATGTGAGGATCAACCTTGGCCCTCCATCCTTTTGGAGATAGGGTTTTTCACTTGCTCATTGAGTAAAAGGGAGATCGACTTGGAGAGGGATGCATTATGCACAAGAGAGGGGCAATTTTCTGAAGAGAGAAAGAGGAGAATTGCTTGAGAGTTTGTGAGAGAGGGTTTGCAAGGAGATAGAGAAGGACTCTTCACTAAGATTGGCACACATCTTCAACATTGCAGAAGTCATTTCCTACAGATCTGAGAGCCGCCGTACTAGGTCACGCAGTACCCACGCAGGTAGACGTACGATTACGTAAAGGCTCACACAGGGGTGTCTTCTGGCACAATTTGGTTCAAGGGAATTTGCAGAAGTGCCATACATCTGTCAAGGAGGTGATACGCTGAGATTTTCCTTGGTATTTTGGCTGGGTTGATTTTATTGTAAGAGATCTGTATGTTTTCCTGCTGAATAATAAAAGTCTCAAAATCTGCTGTACTGGTTTTCCCTCCGGGGTTTTTCCAGGGACGATTGTCCAAAAATACTTGTGTACATTTGCTGCAATTGCTATTATATTTTACTGTTAAGTTCATGGTTATTATTTTCTGCTGTGTATTATTTATGTGGAAGAAAACTTGGTATAATCAGTTAAAAATAAAACTAATTGGTTTAGTGAATTGGTTTTAGAGAAATTTCACTTTTTAGACTCGGTCCGAGTCGATATCAACTCGCCAAACAGGCCAGTCAGATAGCTGGCTGATTCAAATCGGCCTTCAAATTGGTTCAGTGTCAAACTGGTCACACCGGCCGAGTCCATGCCTACTTGGCCAGTTCGATTCCGGACCCACCTGTGCGGACTGTTCATTAAAAATTCGGTTTCTTTTAATTAAAAAATAAAAAACCTAATCTCTAAACCCTAAAACCTTGTTATAAATACAACCCCCCCCCTCTCTACTTGCCTCACATCTCTCTCATGTCATTGTTCACAGATGACCTGGACAGAGTAAATATGATTGCCAAACACATTTACTGTGACTGCCAAACATCTCTAGGTACCAACTTAGTCAAAACTCAGAGTTCCAAAAGATATCTAAGTAAAATCCCTGTTGTGGAGGTCAAGTTTGACAATGACATCACAACAAAAGGCACTTTGAGATGGGGGACAATAAACTAGCACCCAAGCAATACAGTCCATATAAGGTGTTTCATAGGATCGACCGTATGCTTACAGATTGGAGTTGCCTCCTTCACATGTCCATTTGGTTTTCCATGCTTCCTATTTAAAGGAAGGCAATTGGTGAAAAGATTCTTGTTCATGTTACATTTTTCAGATAATGGCATACAGATTAGCACTGAGAAAATTGAAACCCTAAACAACTATGAATTGGAACTAAAAGTACTCTCAAAATAGTGAGCTCTGAACAGTAATTTTGCCTACATAAAAACTCTGATAATATGGACATGTAGAACACCAGTAGCTAGTAGTTGTAGTATGTTTTATGGACTCTAGAGGCCATTTAGAGCCTCACTTATTATGTATTTTGTTGTTGATATATATTGCACTTGGTGCCATTTTGATATATACACCCTTACATGGTATATAGATGAGCAAACTTTGCATATTTTGTCTCTAATGGTTTGGAATCATGGTTTGAAAGCTCCAATCTGGTTGGAAATATTCCTTTCCTTAGCTGTGATAGTGAATCTTACAGTTGATTTGGCTTCCAACTCTATTGTCATGTAACTATGTTGTGGGCTTTTTATTTCTAGAAACATGGGCTATTACATTAGCATGTAGGATTTTGTAACTTGACATATTGTAGTGATTTTTTGGGCTTCAAATAAACACTTATGTAGTTACAACCAGAAATCACTACACGATATTCCATTACTTGCAGATTCCAAAATGTTATTGATAGAGGTTTGGATGGCTTTTCATGGCCTACGACCTCAATTATATATTTTAGCTGGCTCTGGCAGGTTTAATCCAAGCCAACATTGTTTGGACATGGATAACTTTGTTACCATCAAGTGCACTGTATTGCTCCACAAAATATTGTATCTGGAGAAGCATGTAACCTATACGATGGCTGTTAAACCCAGTGTTTTTATGTTGAGATTGGATAGCAAGGAAGGCCTTCACCATGCATGGCGTCCTAGCATGGAGGAGGACAATGAAACTTAGCCAAGTTGATGGGTTAATCTTTTTCCTAAAGTTGTACTTGGGAAAAGGTACATTAAATGGGTTATATTTTAATGTTGACTTAATGAGCACTTTTTATAAAGTTAAAGTGAAAAATAATTTAAGTTGTGGTCTTTTAATCTTGACCACTGATCTCATAAGGCGTGTGAGGATCAATCTTGGCCCTCCATCCTTTTGGAGACAGGGTTTTTCACTTGCTCATTGAGTAAAAGGGAGATCAACTTGGAGATAGGGTTGTTCACTTGCATTATGCACAAGAGAGGGGCGATTTTCTGACGAGAGAAAGAGGAGAATTGCTTGAGGGTTTGTGTGAGAGAGTTTGTAGGGAGACAGAGGAGGACTCTTCACTGAGATTGGCACACATCTTTAGCATTGTAGAGGTCATTTTCTACAGATCTGAGAGTTGTTGTACTAGGTGATGCAGTACCCTTGCAGGCAGCCATACGATTACGTAGAGGCTCATGCAGGGGTGTCTTCTGGCACGATTTGGTTCAAGGGGATTTGCAGAAGGGCCGTACATCTATTGAGGAGGTGATATGCTGAGGTTTTCCTTGGTATTTTGGCTGGGCCGATTTTAAGAGATCTCTATATTTTCCTGCTGAATAATAAAAGTCTCCAAATCTGCTGCACTGGTTTTCCCTCTGGGGTTTTTCCAGGGATGATTGTCCAAAAATACTTGTGTACATTTGCTGCGATTGCTGTTATGTTTTTCTGTTAAGTTCGTGGTTATTATTTTCTGCTGTGTATTATTTGTTTGTGGAAGAAAAAGTGGTATAATCAGTTAAAAAAAAACTATTTGGTTTAGTGAACTGGTTTTAGAGAAATTTCATATTTTAGACTCGGCCGGAGTCGATATCAACTCGCCAAACCGGCCTTCAAATTGTTTTGGTGACCGGTTCGGTATCAAACCGGTCAAACCGGTCGAGTCCATGCCTACTTGGCTGGTTCGATTCCGGACCCACCTGTGCTAACTGTTCATTAAAAATTCGGTTTCTTTTTTTAAAAAAAATAAAAAACCTAATCTCTAAACCCTAAAAACTTGTTATAAGTACAACCCCCCCTTCTCTACTTGCCTCACATCTCTCTCATGTTAGTGTTCACAGATGACCTGGACAGAGTAAATATGACTGCCAAACACATTTATTGTGATTGCCAAACATCTCTAGGGACCAGCTTAGTCAAAACTCAGAGACCCAAAAGATATCTAAGTAAAATCCCTGCTGTGAAGGTCAAGTTTGACAATGACATCACAACAAAAGGCACTTTGAGGTGGGGGACAATAAACTAGCACCCAAGCAATACAGTCCATATAAGTTGTTGCAGAGGATGGACAGTATGCTTACAGATTGGAGTTGCCTCCTTCACATGTCCATTTGGTTTTCCATGATTCCTGTTTAAAGGAAGGCAATTGGTGAAAAGATTCTTGTTCATGTTAAAATTTTCAGATAATGGCATACGGATTAGCACTGAGAAAATTGAAACCCTATGAATTGTAACTAAAACTACTTTCAAAATAGTAAGCTGTGAACAGTAATTTTGCCTACACAAAAACTCTGATAATATGAACATGTAGAACTCCAGTAGCTTGTAGTAGCATGTTTTATGGACTCTAGAGGCCATTTAGAGCCTCATTGATTATGTATTTTGTTGCTGATATGTATTGCACTTGGTGCCATTTTGATATATACACCCTTACATGGTATATAGATGAGCAGACTTTGCATATTTTATCTCCAATGGTTTGGAATCATGGTTTGAAAGCTTTAAAATATTTTTTTTCATTAAAATTTAATTATTTAATGTATTTTTTAGTGAACCAAGTCATTGAAATCAGATCAGTCCGAGTCAATCCAATGAGTCGATTCTGAGTTGATAGGTGACCGAGTTGATGTCCAAGTCCGAGTTTAAAAACTATGGTTAAACCTAGTTGTTGTCATTTGGTGGTTTTCCCTTCTCATGTTGTGTTGGCCTATTATCAAGTTTGTGAATAAATTATGACCTTTCCCGTGAACTATTAATGCTCATGCAGTAATTTGCATTATCTGGAATCATGCTCCTGAAAGATCTGTATGTTTTAAATCTGTTTTTTGCTACTTGGGCAGATGTTAATGTCACTTAAAGTGGAAAAGTTTATCTTATCAGCAATACCTGATCTACTAGAAACCTGGACGAAGGTCTTTGGTTTTGAGCCTCTGGAAGATTCTGATAAAGAGGAAATGAAAAATATAAACATGATGACGTTTCCTGGTACCTCATTGTTGCAGAAATCCATATTCAAACCAGAAATGAAAAAATCCATTCAAAGAGGTACATTTATGTTTATTTTATATACCTGTTAATTTCGCACAAGAGGATGTTACTGTGAAGAACTCTTACCCATTAAAATATTGGCTTAATTGCATTTTGTTTTTTCAGCAGAACAATATGTGGATCAGGTCACGTGTGCCAAGGGCAATGTCGTTCATAGTCAAGCACAGGGTGATGATGCAGAACGTCCAGTGCTAGAGAAGACAAATACCGAATCTCCGTGGCATGTCTCTGTTGACATTACCAATGGCAATACCATAATAGACTCACTACCTTATAGAATTTTTCCCGAGGTAGAAGAAAGATGGAAATGTGGCAAAGGCATATGCGGTACATTGGCAGCTGAGGAAGAAATAAATAAGAGCTGTCATGAGGGTGGTGACTTGGATGCTAAAGCACCGGGAGACAGAATTGAAGTTCTAATGCTGGAGAAGGTAGACACCAAATCTGCATGGCCTCTCCCTAGTGACATAACTGATGTTAATTCCATAGCAGAGACTGCATCCTCTGGGATGTTGACAGAGATAGAAGAGAAACGCAAACATTTCATAGATTTAGACAGTTTATTGCCCAGGGTGGAAGAAACATCTGTTGTTTGTTATAAGACTAGTGATATGTATGCTCAAGTGCAGCCAGACAGTGCTGAGGTTTCAGTGCTGAATAGGGTATGGAATGAACCTACACAGTGTTTTCATAATGGCATAATTGATATTAATTTAATATCAGATACTGCATCTCCTCAGCTGTTGCCCAAGGCAGAAGATATTTGGAAATGCAATGAAGGTTCAAACAGAAGACTGATAGCAGAGGAAGAAAGGACCAGAAGTTGTCTAAAATGTAGCGATTTGGATGCTCAAGCACATGGAGACAGTCGAGAAGTCTGTATGTTGCAGAATACAGATACTGAATCTCAATTGTGTGCCCCAGGTGGTGTAGATGAAGTGCAGACAACAGTAATGACTGTGACCTCTGAGATGTTGTCTAAGGCAGAAGAAAGATGGGCACATGATAAATTATTGGACAGTGTTGAGGCAGTGGAGGAAGAAAGAACTATGGGCCAACTTGTCAGTAAGATTTGTAATAAGGGAATTGCAACATATCCGGGGTTGGTAAAAAGAATTCCTTCAGAAGATGCTTCCATAGGAGCAAGATTGGATTCTTGTATGGATAGAGTTCATCTTGTAGAACAATATATCCAAGATACTGCAAATTTTCAGAATTCTGCATCTGTTCCAGATTCTGTCCATCTTGATATTGCTGGGAGTTATTGTGGAGGAGATAATGTTTGTGATGAGAAAAAAAATATTTATTAAAATTACAAGTAAGCCTCATTCCTTTCAAAGTCATTTTCCTTCTTAAGTATGTTGTGCTCATCTTTTTTTGAAGGTGTACTCACTTTAAACTTGGAATAATTGTCTTTCTTTCCTCATCTTTTCCTTGAAAATAATACTTCTATAGATTGAAAATATCAACGACATACAAAATTAAATTCTCTTCTTCCCTCTTGATGGAGACAGGGATAATCACAACCTGGCTAATGTCGGGGGACAACAACATGCTTAAAATTCTAAACAATTGGTACCATTATTGTACTTGTACCCTCCAAGATAAGTGACTTAGAATACTTGAACATTTTTAATGTATGGAAAAAATTCCAAATAAGTATGATGAATATTGACTCGTGTGCTTATTAGAGGGCCATGGTTGTCATAACCACGAGTATGGTAACTATGTTATAAACCACCTTTCTGCTGGGTTCTAAAAGGAAATAGCATCGACCAAAAATCACAGGCATTCAAAACAGTGAGAACAAGAAAAGAGGCCTTGATCCCCATGTCCTGACTCCTAATTCACTAATACACAATTTCAAGTACAAAAATGTAAAAATGAACATTTTTTATGTATGGAAAAATTACTTCAAAAGTATGACGAATATTTAGTCGAGTTCTTGTTACAGGGCCATAGTTGTCTTACTCACAAGTATTGTAACAATGTTATAATCCACCAATCTGTTGGGTTCTAAGAGCAAATAGAATTGACCAGAATCACAAACATTCAAAATGATGAGAACAAGAAAAGAGGCTTTAAGCCCAATGTCCTATTTCACAAATACACAATACCAAATTAAGCCCTATGTGGGCAAATAATAGTCATGAAATAGGTAAATAATGATTTGAAAAATGCATGGGAGCCTTAGGTTGCCACATTTGGGGGCTTTGTAGCCAACCTTTGTTGAAATAATGTAACTGTGAAGAGCATTCTTATTATTATTGGATTAAATCCCCATTGCGGATTAATCATGTCATCATTATTATTATTGTTGTTATTGGATTAATCCCCATTGTGGATTAATCATGTCGGTAATTGTATAAGGACCAAATCCCCTTTTGCGGATTGGTCATCGAACAATTACAAAGGGCAGAATAAGAAGTCAGCCCCAGCAGTTATTATGGAAGACCCATAATTAATTAAAGGTGGGTTTACCCACCCAGAGTGAGAGGTCGGCCCTGCCAGTTGTGACCTCTTACACGTGCCAGTCTTGTATAAATAAGAGGCTAGCGCCTCACTTCAAAGACACAACTCACTTGCTCATTCTCTTATGAGGCAAGCTGCAATTACCAGTTGGAGAGAGGGAGAAGAGTGGCACATCTCTTGGGGAGGACTTTCTGTATTGGTTTGAGTTATCTCTTGAACATTGCATAAGCTATTTATGATAAGGAAGTTTTTGCTGGGTTTTCTTCCCCTAGAGGGTTTCCCAGGATAAATGTTGTGTCTCTTGTGAATGTGTATTTCTCAGTGATCTTGTTCTTATTATGCTCTTATCT